>PVJS01006581.1:0-59271 GCA_004027185.1 Glis glis | reverse complement strand
CACCCCCGGCCCTATTTTTTATACTTTATTTTGAAACCGGGTCTCATGAAGTTGCGGAGGGCCTCACTAAGTAGAGAGGGAGAGAGAGAGACAGAGCGCTGAGGCTGGCCGCAAACCCGGATCCTCTGGTCTGCGCCTCCCAAAGTACTGGGATTACAAGCGTGCACCACCATGCCCGGCCTGCAATTTCCTTTTTAGGTTCACTTTTATACCATACAAGTTAGACTAAAAGAAAACTTAGCTTCCCCTTTCATAGATTTGAAAAGAGCTTTTCATGCTCCTTCTCACAGAGCCTCATCCATATTTTCTAGGCTATTTTGCCTGGTTATACATGTGTAAGAAATGAAGTAAATTTGAACCTTAGTTGGTCCATCTGTCCTCAGAGACAACCATGGTTTGGACATGGCCTTCCTCCCCTTTTATCATATCCATCATGGAAATCTGAGGTTTATTGGCTAAGGAAGTGCTCCTACGTCTTCCTGGGAACCTTATATGAAGCTAAGTCCTAGTCAATGCTTACAGCACTCTTAGCACCATGGCAAGCACTTTATCCATCTCCATTGTGTAAAGGGAAAACCTCCCCTAAGCACTTAGAAACAAAAATTTAAATTGAAAATTTAATTGAAAACTCAGCTATGTTATATCCTCTTTTAGAAAAAAATAAGTAAATTACTCAAAACTTCATTCAGAAATAAAAATTCATAAGAAGAAATCATATAAGCTGAAAAAATATTATCCAGGTGTGGCAGCACATTTCTATAATTCCAGTACTTAGGAGGCTGAGACAGGAGGATTACAGGTTCAAGACCAGCCTTGGCAACTGAGCAACATCCTCAGCAATTAATGAAATCCTGTTTCAAAAATAAAAATAAAAATGAAAAGGGCTGGGAATATAACTTGGATGTAGAATGCCTCTGGGTTCAATCCCCAGTACCAAAGAAAAAAGCCTGAAAAAAAATATACTTTGCACTGGTTTTCTGAGCAAACAGGGTTAACTCATCAAAGAATACAGACATTGCCACTTTCAGCCAATGTGAAATAATAACATTGATCCACACACTCCCATCTTTTTGACCATCCCTATTGGATGAACTGATCCCAAATAAAACAGTGAAATATGGTCATTTTGGCTCTTAGGAGGCCTATGTTTTCCAGTAAATCCCTGAGCACTATTTATTCTTGTAATCTCTCTGTCCATACTATTCCCTAACAAGGCTTATTTTTTTTCTGTGTCCCACTTTCTCTCAGCAACTTATCACACAGGGCCAAAAAACTTCTTAAGTAGCTTCTTACACTCTATTTCATTTCACCCCCTCCAAGAATATTCCATTACTCCTCCCAATGAGTAACTTTCCAACCTACACTACAAGTCAGTTGTACCATTTTATATCATATCAAGTTTTGATTATAACTATTAATTTAGCTCCTCTTCAGAATAAAATATAGACAGGCAAGACAAGCATCACATCTAATTCTTTTCAGTTTCCCCCATAGTACTTAGCAAGGCTGCTATCTCTTTTGGTCATTGGAAGAATGAATAGTATTGTAGACAATTGTGTTTAGCCATCTCCCTAAGTTTTTTTTTTTTTATCTTCCTCAAAGCCCATTTCTATTTTAAGATCCCAGTCATTCATGTAGAAGTTGATTCCATGCCTCAGCTCCATGAATGGGTTCTGAATTTGGGCTAAACTAAACTGAGCAGTACATCTTACCCCTGTGTAGGTATCTGATATAAGAACTGTGTTTCAATATGAAAGAAACCCCCTACCAAATTTTGAACCCACCAAAGTCTGGTAACAAAAAGCATAAAGGGTAAATTAGAGTTCTATTCAGTTTGCATTAATCAAAATGCTATGATTTCATCATCTCTAATATGGGAGTAATAATGATATAAATTATGTAAAGCACCCAGCATAGATGAGCAGCTACTCTATAAGTATTAATAATTTGTCTTTTCCTCCACATCTAGAGGTCTTTTTTCTTTAAAAAAGCATGAAATAGATCAATAAACCAAAATTCCTAAAATAATATATTTTGAAGAATTCAAGGTAAATATTGTCCAACTTTCATGAGGATAAAACTAACCTAAATGAGGGCTCATTGGATTCTCTGGAACCCCTAATGCTTGAGTCACAGATGAATGGGAAGCCATTGCAAAGAACATAACAGCTTACATCCTGTTTCTACACCTCAAAGCAACAAATCGTGGCGCAATAATGCTTGCTACACCAGTGGTAGATCGGAGCAACCCAAAGTAAAATGAGCTCTTGATTTCTTGAACAATCAAAAGTGTTCCTTGTAATGTAAGGGAAGAGGCTCTAATTTTCTTACTTCATGGTTACTTAGATGAATTTAAGTTAGCTTGACTGCTCTTTCACTCAAATTGTTCAGGTTGCTGTATAATGAACAACTTGGTTGTTTAAAAACCAATACTGCAAAGCTACTAAAAATTCCCATTATAAATCTAATGCTTGAGAACCTAGTAGACTATATGAATGCATAGTAACTCTCCTTTACTAATTTATTTTTATGTTGTTGAAATGTGAAGAACACCTACTCATTCATTATTCCCCAGTTCTTCTAGAACCCTATAGAAAACTGCAGTGCTTTGGAATCCAAGCTTACTGACTAGTTCCATTAGCAAAATGTGGGCTCTCATACTTTCAGTTACCATGATTAAATGTAATAATTTAAATGATAGAGTAGAAAAATACACTGAGCCTGTGTCTCTGCCTTGCCACTTAATGGCTGTATAAATCCCTTCACTTCAAAGTATTAGTCCCTTCAGCTTCATAGATGATAATAACAGTGTGTTCTTTGCTAAACCAATAGGCTATCAAGAGAGCAAAAAAAGATCCTACTACCATTTGCCACCAAAATACCTGACATAAAGCCTGTCTGGCACTATATCTCAGAGGAATATCTAGAAACCAAAGTGTATATGTGGGGGTGGGAATGATGAAACCAAAAACATGCAGATAATAGTAGAAAAGTCACTGACTTTGTAGCCAAAAACCTGTATTTGAATTCTGATACCATTACCTATTTGCTGTTAAGCAATTCATTTAGTCTCTGAGCAAAGTTTATGAAAAGAGATTACATTATCAATATTGCAAAACTGTCCTGAATGTTAAAGGAGACAACAAATAAATGTAAGAGATCTGGTTTAGAATCTTGCATTAGGAGGTTCTTTTTTTTTTTTTTGCGGTACCGGGGATTGAACGCAGGGGCGTTCTACCTCCGCGCTATGCCCCCGGCCCTATTTTTTATACTTTATTTTGAAACCGGGTCTCATGAAGTTGTGGAGGGCCTCACTAAGGAGAGAGAGAGAGACAGAGAGAGAGAGACAGGGAGAGAACTGAGGCTGGCCGCGAACCCAGATCCTCTGGTCTCCGCCTCCCAAAGTACTGGGATTACAAGCGTGCGCCACCACGCCAGGCTAGGAGGTTCTTAACAAATACTTGCTAAAATTACAAAGAATACTTAAGGTGAGAAATAGGTGTCAGTGCCATAGATGTATAACCGATAGGTATTTCACAGAGTGAATTGGAGGCTCCAGCAGCAAATCTGAAGATAGCACATATTTAATGTGATAGAGCATTTACAAATACATTGTCTGAGAATTTTAATGACTAATAAGGCTCAAGGCAGACAAGCGTAACATTGTAACCATGTGAAACACAGAAAAATAATTAGAAGTGGCTAGACTGCAAAAGAAGAAAAGTAATCTGAACAAAACCAAACAGATATGGACACATTGGCTAAAGTTCCCCCCCTTACAGTTTTCATAAGAAATCATTATAAATTAACACTAGAATCCAATGGTTTTCTATATGAATTTTCTTAAATGTCACAATGTTGAACTTAATTGATAAACACTGTATTTTTACACCAAGAGCAAGATTAGCCTGATTCTTTATCCATACCTGTTTCACAACCCTACCACCACACCTTGTGACTTTGTGGTTCCTCTCAGTGCAGGGGTAGAATGTACTTCTGGCCTCTTGACTCTGTGCTTGGCCAGGTGACTTGCTGTGACCAATAAATAAAGGTGGAAGTTACAGGTCTTAGAGTTGGTGTTTGTGCATGAGCACCTGTGTCTCCATCATTACCATGAAAAAAGTACATTGGGTTAGCCCCGGCTTCCCGGGAAGAAGAGGAAAGACACGCGACTGAGTCCAGCCTCAGTCAGCAGACACCAGCCTTGGGAGCAGACCCTACCAGGATCTGCAGAGCCACCCAGCTGAGCCAGACCAAATGACTGATTCTCAGCCAGTGCACCAGTCCATGAAGATAAATAATTGCTCTTCTATGCTATCTAGTCTTGGGATGACTTCCTACACAGCATCTTGCTGGCTAACGGAGCACAATGTTCTTAAGAGGCATCTTGATTTTTAAATTATTGTCCCCATCTACTCATGTGTTATTGCCAGAAGGTAAACCACTCTTTGCTATCTCTCAGATATCAGGTTTGCATTTAAAAAAAATCCTTTGATTCATGATCTGATACACTAATGTATTACCAAGCAGAGACAGATGGGGTGAATTGTTAATGGCAGTCTAGTCTCGATGGTCCAAACAAAAACAATACTAAGTAAGCTAAAGTGATCATA
This sequence comes from Glis glis, assembly GCA_004027185.1. Classification (NCBI taxonomy): domain Eukaryota; kingdom Metazoa; phylum Chordata; class Mammalia; order Rodentia; family Gliridae; genus Glis; species Glis glis. The sequence goes on along the minus strand of PVJS01006581.1, from coordinate 54,658 downwards.
AGGTTCCCTTATTTTCTTTGTTCCTTTCATAATTTGTAGTACCTAGCCCATGTACTCCCTGTGTATACACCCCTGAATCCCTTAATCACCCTCAATTCTTGGGTCTTGTCTTACAATAGCATATACCACCTATCAAAGTAAACTCCCTGGGACCTGCCCTTTGGGTTTTTGGATTTTGCTGCTAATTAAGTAAAGGTATGAAATGTGGAAGATTGGCCTCCAGGAAGAGTTACAAAGCATTTAGACACTTTAAAGCCTTAAAGATAGTTCTTATACTGAAATTCCAAAATTTTTATGAAAGAAGGTATCTACCTTGACTTGTGGGGCATCTTTCATTAATTTTTCCATACAGAAAGGACTTTTTTAAACTTTCATTACTTCAGGTTGCATTTATTCAAACCTTGAGGCTGTAATTCAGGTATGTCAGTGTGATCTTTTGTCTGGAGTGAAAATTTTGCATCTCTGAGATGCCTAGTTTTCTAGATCACTTTTTGTTCAAGAATGTCTGAATAAATCCTGCAGGAAGTATTCAGAGCAAAGAGAGGGAGAAGGCAGAACTGTGGGATTTCAGAGAAAATTGCCTGCAGCTAGGAGACTCACAGGAAGTATCCTGGTGGTGTTTGAAATAGGTTGAAGTTGAGATCGATGGTTTAATTGGCCAGGAGAGGTAGAATTTTTCTTAAGGACTTGACATTTTAGAGGAGTTATCCCAAAGGAATGAATCTGAAATGAAAACTTGAAGACTCCAAGTAGATTTAGATTCAGAGAGGTAGTCATATCTTCTCTAAAGTCACACCAGATATGTAACCATCCAATCAACCCACAATTTACCTGTTCCTGACCCCATGGCTTGATTGTGGGTCAGGAACAGGTAAATGATGGAGACACAGGTGCTCATACACAAATACCAACTCCTAAGACCTGTAACTTCCACCTTTATTTATTGGTCAGAGTAAGTCACCTGGCCAAGCACAAAGCCAAGAGCCAGAAGTACATTCTACCCCTGCACTGAGAGGAACCACAAAGTCACAAGGTGTGGTGGTAGGGTTGTGTAACAGGTATGGATAAAGAATCAGGCTAATCTTGCCCTTGGTGTAAAAACACAGTGTTTATCAATTAAGTTCAACATTGAAACATTTAAGAAAATTCAGATAGAAAACCATTGGATTCTGTTGTTAATTTATAATGATTTCTTATGAAAACTGTAAGAAAGGGGGGGAGAGAAAACTTTAGCCAGTGTGTCCATATCTGTTTGGTTTTGTTCAGATTACTTTTCTTCTTTTGCAGTCTATACACTTCTAATTATTTTTCTGACATCCGCTCCCAGGAAGCTCAAAGTTAGCTCACGTGTAATACAACAATCCTGTAATGAAGGAAGAGCTCACTGTGGCTGCCAATCAGTGCCACTCGGTGGATGTGCTGGCAGCATCAACATCACCAGGGTCCCAACCAGATCTGCTGGATTTGATTCATGGGTGTCACAGAGTGTAAAGGTAGATTTTCAGAGCCATATCAAGGGATGATCCATTCCCACTCTCACCTTTAAAGAATCTAGAACACCATTGAATACCATTAGTTACAATAATCACACTGCATATTTGACTAAGCATTTATGGAGTTCTAATGCCCAGCAGGGGAAAAGAAAGGTATCATTCATATATATATATATATATATATATATATATATATATATCAACTAAAATTGTGTAAGCGAAACAAAAATCCCCGTCTATTACTCACTTCCTAGCTCTGTCCAGAAATGATGACTATTATAGTAACAATAGAATTCTTGGCTCTCAGATTCTAGGAAATAATTTGAATACCATTTTCCACTAAAAGCATCCAGAATTGCCTGATGGATAAAAGAGTTTTTGGGATAGCTGGGCCTGGTGGCACATACCTATAATTCCAGTACTTAGGAGGCTGAAATAGGAGGATTTGCAGGTTCAAGCCAAGCCTCAGAAAATTGGTGTAACCCTCAGCAACTTAACAAGATCCTATTTCAAAATAAAAATGAAAAAATTGTTTTGGGGATGTAGATCAGAGGTAGAATGCTTTTGGGTTCAATCTCCAGTACCAAAAATGGGGAAGATGGATGGTGGGAATTACACCTTTAAAAGATATATGTACTTGTCTTGGTCAACATTTTCATGGCTACAATCCAAAACAACTGACCACACAATTTAGAGGAAGGACGATTTATTTGCTCACAGTTTTTGGAGATTTTGGGTTCAGTCCATGTGAGGCCAGGGTCTGCAAAGCTCAGGCCATGGTGGCTGGAAGCAGAGAGAGTGAAAGAGCAAGGGTTCTGCTCTCACATCACGGAGGCCAGAAGCAAGACAGCAAGCAAGCAAGGGGATTCAAAGACAAAAGCACAGTCCCTAAGGCCATACACCCAGGGAACCACAGTCTCCAGTCACACCCCACCAGCCTAAGTTACCACCCAGTAAATCCATTACAATGGATATATCTACTGATGAGTTTACAACTCTCATTACTTAATTATGTCAACTCTGAACATTAATGCATGATCTCTTCAGGGGACATTCTATATCTAACCATAACAGTACTCTATGAATCAACAACTAAAATGTATAAATCTTATGTGGACTCCAGCTCAAGAAACAACTGGAAAAAAATTATGAGACAATCAAGAAAATTTGAAGAGTAACTAACCATTTAATGATTTTAACGAATTATTTTGGGCAAGATAATAATACAGTGTTTTTAGGTCATCTTTTAGAGATACACACCAAAATACATATGAATAAAATGATATTACATCTGAGATTTTCTTGGATTTTCTTCAAATGTAGTTGGGGCTGGAGAGGAGATGGAACAGATCAAGTCAGAGCATCCTTGAGAAAATCTATGTGGCTGAGTGTAGCTGATAATGGGTACATGGGGTTCATTGCTCTCTGCTGTATATTTCAAGTTTTCCATAATAACATTTTTAAATTAGTAATCTGAAAGCAAAAGAATAAGGGCAGAATACAATGTCAATGATGAAAGTTAGTGTCCATTTTCGATTTTGAAGAGTGAAGTGTGACTCAAGTCAATGCCTCCAGAAGAAGCATTGCCAGTGCAGCTTCCTCAGGTCCCCACGTGTTCTCAGCTTCTCTACTTGGAACCCATCCTAGCTCTACCTTCTGTGGAGAGGGCTTGTGGAACAGAGAAGCCATGCTGTGAAGAAATGCCGGGAGAGTGCTTAGTCCCAGCATTCAGGGCACACGGCAGGCCTTCAGTGACTACTGACTCAATAAAAATACTCAAAGTAGAGGATAGAGAGGCAAGCTGATAAACGGCAGACACCCTTTGGTTCCCACCAGGTGCCCTGCTCTTGTACTTGATGCCTAAGCCTTCCTCACCTCTCAGTACTTATCTGGGCCCACTGGGAGTTACTCGTGATTGTCTGATCTTTGCCCTTGGAAGGAAGCATCTACTGCAAACAGCCCTTGACAGTTATTTCTTTTACCACATTTTCAATGAGTTGTGTTGACAAGGTAAACCATGCCATCAGTGGTTTTCAAATAAATGAAAATTAAAACGGCGATAAGATCCTTTTCATCCATAAAATTAGTGAATTAAAATATTGTGACAATCTGTAGTGCTCTTAAAGATGAAATGACACTACTCATTAGAGTAGAAATTGGTATCACATTTCTAGAAGTCAATTTGGCAATGTACAGAAGGTCCTCTCTGCGCCCCCACTAGTACCCTGAAGTACTCTGCCTTTTCCCAGGAGAAACCCAACGTTTCTGCTTGTACACTGTAGTGTTACTGCTCTCAGCCATGATACTGTTGCTCATGTTTCCAGGTCTTTCCAGGTCAGCTGAAGTGTTTGGTACTCCCTGAAAATGATGCCTCGCTCCATCACCAACCTGCTAGGACTTCTGATAAATGGCCGAGGGAGAAGTGTGTCTTCCAAGTACAAAAATAAATTCAAGAACAACAATTCTCAATGAAATTAGAATGCAGGCTGTTCTTGGCCAGCTTTTGCTCTGAGGAGTTTGTCAGGAGACAGTTGGAAAGAAAAACCGACAGCACCTGAGACCAGATTCCAGAGCTCAGTTCAACGACTAAATTAGTTCCTTACTTGGGTTCAACCATTCATCTTCATTATGCTTCAATACAGGCTCTTAAAAATTGTATCCTTAAATCTGTTAGGCTGTCGTGGTGGTTCAAAAGAGCTAATTGTACATTCAAAGCATCTTAGAGGTCACCTATTATCTTAGAGGTCACGTACACTTCAATGTTCTCTTCAACTTGGGAAGTTTCTTTGGTATCTGGAAACTTCCAGGGCCTGAGAATTCACACTGTTTTGAGAGGGTATTTGCGATATTGCTAGAAAAATAAAACTGGTGTTGGAAAGTTCTCTATCATTCAGAGGTCTATCTCTGTATAACACAGCCCTACTGTAGTCATAATTCTGTTCTTCGGGGCATTACAATGGGGATGTTTTTCCTTTCCAACTGTTATTTTCTCATAAACTGAATGTTCCTATCATCTCGCTTTGCTGTCAACCTCTGATTTCCCCTGGACCCTGCCATCTTTTTTTTTCAGGCAAGTAACTAAGGTCTCCAGCATAGCTTAAGACTAGAGGCTTTGGCTCTGGAATCTGCCTTTATCATTTACTATCTGTTCAATCTTGGACAAGTTACTTAATATTTCCATACTTAACACTTTCCTTATCTGTGTGTGTGTGTGTGTGTGTGTGTGTGTGTGTGTGGTACTGGGGATGGAACCCAGAGGCATTCTACCTCCGAACTACACTCTCAGCCCTATTTTTTTTTTATTCTTTATTTTGAAACAGGGTCTCACTAAGTTACAGAGGGCCTCACTAAGTAGCTGAGGCTGGCTGCGAACCTGGATCCTCCTGTCTCAGCCTCCCAAGTATTTGTATTACAAGCGTGCACCACCATGCCCAACTCACTTTCCTTATCTTTAAACTGGAATGATAATAATGTTACCTATTTCATAAAGGTGTTTCACTAAGTATTTTATGTACATATGGATAATCTGTATAAAACGCATCATAGGACTTGGCAAAGACATCACACTGGATAAATGTTTATTGTTGATGAAAGTGATAAAGATGGTGTGATTTCCAGTACCTTCCTCATATATCCAGGCATATCCAATCAAGTGATGAGATGTTTATCACTTGATTGGATATTAGCCAGCTGAAGGCTGGAAGCAAGGAATTTGACCTCTCTTAGGCTATGGTTTCCTTATGCATAAAATGAGGATGACAAGAGTATCTTCCTTGTAAGGTAGAAAACATGTGCATCATGGTTCTAAGCCTAAATTTAAAAATTCTAAGGCTGGAGATGTATCTCAGTGGCAGCATGGTTGCCTAGTATGCATGAGTCCCTGGGTTCAATCCCCAGTTCTGCAAAAAAGTTAAAAAAATAAAAATTCTTAGAATTGTTTTGGCAATAGTAAACATAAGATATTATTGTGACATGAGAGGTTCTGGGAGGTGCAGGGTGCAGCTAGCTGCTTCTAGGATGATATTTTTTTCTGTTGGCACAGTGTCTGAGGTTACCCAGCCCCTGAGAAATCCCACACAGATCTGACCACAACTCTGCCTGGCCCCATCACCACCACCAGACCTTTTAACAGGAAGGAGATAAAGGGAAGAAGCAGAAAAAATGGTTAGGGGATCTTAAGAAGGGAAGAGAAAGAGGAAGAGGCAAAGGGAGTGAAAGAGAAATAGAAAACACACCAGATGGGTGAGCATTTGTTCTCGGGAGGGAACAGGTGGAACCCCCCCAGTGCACACGTGTACACACACACACACACACACACATACACACACACACACACCTCTCACTTTCTTTCATCCATGACAGCCTCTTTGCAAGGGCCCATGGTCAATCATTATGATTTACATGAAAAGAAAAAAAATCCTACAGAATTCACAGTGTAACTTGCTTGTGTAGACACAAGGATATGCAGAACAAAGAACATGAACTCTGATAGCAGATGTACTTTCCTTTCTTTACAGTAACATTTTCACAACACCCATCATTAAACCTCCCCATTTGAATACCAGATTTGGCTGAGTCTCTGCCAAGGGTAGCCTTTAATTCATTTGACTAGCCTCTTCTTATAGATTCTTTTTGTCATTGGTTTATGAATTTTTGAGCACTGACAGATAAATGAAAGGGAGTGTAGGAATATATATATAATCTCTACTTTCTGGTACTTACAAAAATCTAGATAATTGAATAACATTCTCTCCACCAGGAGAGTTTAACCTCAAGCCTTCTTCTTAAATCTGGATAAATGATTTTTCAAGATTTCCATGTTCTGTGTATCCATGGTCTGAGTTCATAGATGCTCTACATTTTGGAAGCTCACCTATCCCAAAACAGTGATTCTCAATCTCTAGACAGATTTGCACCCTCTCTCTCCTTCTAGCCATCCCCCAGAGTCCCTGACCACAGAGTTTACTGTTAGATACCACCAATGATAAGAGGTGACACTGTGATAAACTGAGGGTGGAAATGAAGATGTTATTTTCCTACGTCAACAGCATGCAGGCTGGAGGGCTTCAGGAGAAAGGAGTCCTGAAGTTCTGCTGGTGGGCTTCAGGCTTCCTCCAAACCATCCTGGTTGGATCATAAGCAGCTGTACCCTTCAGAGATGGTTTCTCATGTTTCCTTCACTTCCTGATTTCTGGCAGCTTCCCCTGCTGGTCCCTCTTCAGCCCTCCTAATGCTACTGTAGCCCCTGAATCCCTGTGTTAGAACTCTTCCTGTGTGAAACACTTGGAGCACTTGAAGTTTGCTCATGACACCCTGGTTGCTGTATTAATGTGGGCTGCACTGGAGAATCTCCTGGGAAACTTGAATAGCCATGCATGATTCTCACCTACAGGAATGGATGGGGCCTTGGCATCCATTGTTGTTAAATGCTATCCAAATATTTTCAATGGCATCCAAAAATGAAAGCCACTTCTCAATCTCAGATTGGAATTTTCAGCCTCAGTCTTTGGTCTGTCAAACCGTCTCCTCATACACACTTCAAATGAGGTTTATCAAGTCAGAGAATTCACTTCATTCTTTCCCTTCAATATATTTTCCCTACACATTGTGGAGAGATCAGGAGAAGCAATATCTAATGTAAGAACCCTAGATTTAGGGATGTATCTTCCTGAAGACAGCAAACACAAACCAGAATCTGCCTTCTTTATCATACTCCCCAGAATGTTCTTTCTCCGCTGAAGTCATATAAATAACATTATAAATGACATTATCTAGTGATATGGGTCCTAGAAATTTGTCTTTGGATCAAAGCAACATTCAGAGTACAGTCTTCCATTGGTGTCCACATGGAATTGGATCCAGGACCCTCTGAGGATATCAAGACCTGTAGATATTGGTCTTTAATATAAAATACTACAGTATTTGCATATAAACTATGCATATGCTCCCATAAATATTTCTAGATGACTTATAGTATGTGATACAATTTAAATGGTTATTATATTATGTTGTCTAGGACATAATGAAAAGAAAGAGTCTGCACATGTTCAATATAGTGTGGTTTTCTCCCAGTTTCCCTGAAGTTTTTAACCTGTAATTGATTGAATTAAAGGATGTAGAAACTGCAAATTCAGATGACTAATGGTATTTTCTATGGGAAAACACTTTAAAAAAATCAGACCACTGAATTCAGACAAATTTTTGGAACTTATTCTATTTCTAAATTGTGGACTGTTAATCTGAAATCAGTAAAGATTTCTAAAGTTTCAGATTGGGGCCTTCATTCTGTTCAGTGTTTCAACAGAATGCTCCAAATTTAACATTTTTAGTTGATCTAAGATATCAAAGTGAACTTTCCTCAGCCTTTTAGAAAAGTAACTAAATAAAAAAGTTATATTTAACTATACATATATTTATTTATATCAAATATCATCAAAGTGTCTATTCCTACCTAGTATTGAGCTTGTCACTGAAACTTATAATTCAGTCATGGAACTTGTAGTAGAATATAGTATGTGTAGACCTCAGCTCACAGTAGAAAGTACCTTAAAATGTCAGTATAATTTTTTAAACAGTGTGTGTGTGTGTGTGTGTGTGTGTTGCTGGGATTGAACCAGGGATTTGTGTATGCTACCCAAGTCTTCTACCACTGAGCAATATTCTCAGTCCATAAACATCTTTTTAAAATTCATGGATGAGTTCAAAATAAATAGAAAGTCTTAGTTGGATGAAATAAGTTTATAAAGCATAAATCCAGAAAAGTGCATACCGAAAGCTGTGGCTGCCCTGTAGCTCCTTATCAATCCTGGGGACCTCAAGCTTTCCTGTGAACAGCCCAGTGCACACAGAACACAGCAGGCAAAGCCATGGCCCCATACAAGGTGCAAATCGGATTGGACTCAACCACACAAAACCACGGCCTAAAAAGAGAGAAAATATTTGGAAACAATCTCACCCTAGTGTAAGACACAGTATACTTGCTTGTCTCAGCTTTAGCTTTGTGTGGAAGGGAGATAAATTCCCCCCAAACAATTCGTAACAACAAGTCAGTGCCCTCACAGTTTAAAGAAAGGAATATACACTATTGTGGGCCCCCCAAATTCCACGTTGAAAATTTAGTTTAACATGACCCAGGATTTCTAGGCATTTGGCATAAATAAATACTAATACAGTTGTAAATATATAAAGTGATTTTTTAAATGACCAGGCATTTTGGAAAAAATAACCAAAAAGTTACTTTTGGAAAATTGTACTTTTGAAAATGAAAAATATATCATTAGAACTAGAATCTCAAAGGACATATTAGACTAAGAAAGTACAAACGAGTGAACTGTACAAAAGATGAATTAAGCAGAATGTGATGCAGAAGGAAAAACAGAAGCAAGCACATTGTTCAACTCCTTAGCACTTTTGATATGCTGCGTTTTCTCTTTTAATCCCCCAAATATTCCTATAAAATAGACACCATTCCTTCCCCACCACAGATCTGAGGACACTCAGACCCAGAGAGATTAAGTACCTTGCCCAAATACATTTACCTACTAAGAAATGGAGCCATAATGTCAACCCAGAGCGTTTGGCTTCTCAACAAATGTGCTATGTTCCTGCCAAGAAAATAGAAATCACAAAAAGGGAGTCACATGGAGGTTAAATTTGTCCCAGAATAAATGATAGAGAGAACAAGATAAAAACCAATTTTTTGAGAGATGATGGCTGAGAATTTTCTAGCATTGATGAAAAGCATCAATCATCAGATTCAATAAGGTCAAAAAGTCGTAAGCAGATTGAATAAAAAGAAATCATACCCAGACAGACTGAAAATGCAGAATCCTAAGGAAAAACAAATGCTGATAGTAAAGACAACCCATTAGAGGAGACAGATCACTAAAAAAATCTTTTACAGGTGACTTCTTAAAAGCAGCTGTAGAGGCCAGGAGACAGTAGGCTATTATCTTAAAAACAATGAATGAAAATTACCATCAACCTACTATGTCTACCAGCAGGATTATCTTTTAAGAATGTGGCAAAATAAAGGTATTTTACATAAATGAAAATTGAAGAATAATACCAATCAGCCCTTACTACAGAAACATGTACAGATACATTTAAAAAGAAAGTTATACAAGAAGGAAAATCCAAATTATAAAGGGAAAATGTTAATCAAAGAAATTTAATATATGGGTAAATCTAAATGGATTTTGTATAAATCAACTGCAATACCATCTAAATTACAAGGTTAAAATACAAGACAGTAGTGAAATACTTGGCAACAATATCATATAACTTAGGAAGGGATTTCCCGTCAATGTGTTCTAAGATCTGTGTCTTGTTGAAGAAAATAAGATAATGCTTAACTTCAGTTTCTTTAAATTAATATGGAAATTCATATTTATTTGGTAGCACTAAAGGAATAAAACACATATATATCTTCTTAAGTAGTAAGGACAAAAAAGAATAAAGAAAAATAAGATCAATTTATTTAAAAGAAAAGAAAATGAAGAGAAGATAGAAGGAAGAGAGGTAAAAAAGGAGGAGGGGGAAGGAAGGGAAGGAAAATGAAAGCAACAACAATGTATAAAAATAGACAGCAAAAATTAAAAGGTAGAAATAAATGCAAATTTTATTAATAAATAATTTGTGGACCAAATCAAAGTTTTTTAAAACTGATTATCAATCTTAACATCTGAAACTTGATTAAAAGTCTATTATTTAGGACTATCTTAAATACAAAGACCTAGAAAATTTAAAAGAAAATATACTATATATTTCTTTTAAAATTTATATACATTAGAAGATATATGTGGCAAATATTAACAAAAAGAAGTTCATATATCTATACTGTCATTATTACAAAACAGGTCTTAAACCACATATGATAATTACTGTTGTAGAAATAGGTACAGCCTGTTGTCAGGGAAACAGAAGCAGCAATTAATTCGTCTTGGAAAGGTCAGGGAAAGAATTGAAGGAAATTGCAGGAAAAAGAAAAAAAACTGACCAATGTTTTCTTAGCATCTGCCTATCCTGACCCTAATCTAGGGGATATATTTGCATTCTTTCCTTTTAATGCTTATGACAACTCTACAATATTAACCATTACCTCCAGGTTAAATATGTTGTCTAAAACTTCAGAGATAACTAAACACTTGAAAACTCAGAGCCTTCAAGATCTGTGTGTAGGTTTGACAGATAGAATGCAGCCTACTCAATTGAATTTGAAATACAGATAAAGAATAAATAATTATTTTTGTATAGGCACTCAGTACCATATTTGGAGTATACTTATATTAAAACATTTATTTACCATTTATCTGAAATTCAAATTTCACTCAAATCCTTCAGTTTTATTTTCAAAATCTGGCAACTCTAGATAGGAGGTGAAATAAAAGGAAGAACAGAGCTGAGCTGAGATATAAGGGTACATTTCAAAGATCTCCTGTTGCGTCATGGAGCAAGTTTCCTCTCTATCCCTCTCTCAACAAAACACACACACATACGTATGTGTGTATCTATATATAATATATGTACATATTTATGTGTAAAATTTATATACAGCCATTTTCCTCTTGTTATTTATTTATATTCATACTTACTATTATTTGATATTACTATTATGTCATAAATTATTATATAATGAGGTGTTACAGAAAGAAAGAGACAGAGGAAAAACATTCATACATTCTTTCTTCCAAATTCCAGTTGCAGCACTTTGAAGACTTTTTTTCTTTGCTAAATCACAATGAATCATATTTATTGCCCCAAAGTTTGCAAATGGGATTCCTACGAGTATATTCACTGTAACAATGTCCCACCACAATGACAGTTCCATGCACCATGGGGTTTCTATTTGCTTTGCAACATAAGCTAAGGACACAAATCCTGACTGGACTGGAAGTAGGAAGCAATCCTGGTTGAGAGAAATCAGAGATTTCCTAGGGAAGTGAATTTTACTCTAAGTTCGGTGATAGAAAAAGATAAGTTGGGTTTTTCTAAATAGAAAATAGTGCTGATAATAATGTCAATATTAAAGATTTGAAGATCTGGCTTCAAATCTTATCTTATGTAGGTAAAATATTTGTGATATCATTGGAGTAGCTTCTACATCTATGTGTAAAAATACATAGGATCTGGGCATTCAGTATAAATTAATGTATAAATTATGAGACTGGGAGGGCATTTTAATTAGTTTGCATGAAAAATATCACTGTGCAATATTCAACTGTAAATCACAAAAATAGACTTGTTACTCATGCATGCTTGTATTTGTTTTCGACATCTAAAGAATAGGAAATTCTGATAGAAAATTCCCTTCATTTGAGAGCAGTGGTATAGCACATGCTCAAAGAGGTTCAGAGAGAACATCTTCCATGGTATGCCTCACCTGCTACTTCCACCCTTGAGCCACTGGGTAGACAATCTAGCATGGTAGTGGTAGATGGTCTTTGTTTTCAATTGAGACCTCATGTTATGCTTTGTGAAGAGAAATCTATAAAAAGGGAGCTGGCCCGCTGAGGCTGGACATGCCATGTGCCTCCGTTGCTATCTTATTGAATTTTTTCCACATTCAACCACTTATTCTAATTTTTTCAAAAAGTTGAGATGTAACAAAATGCATTCTCCTCTAAATTTATCCTGATCATGTAATCTTACTTTGATGGTTCAGAAGGCAATTCAAAGATCTTCTTATACCCCAGCCCATTTAGGCATAGGGAGTACTGGAAAGGATGTGGGTCTTAACTTACAACATCAGAGGAACTGAGGACAAGTTGCCCCACCTTGCAGAGCTTCAGTTTAGCTAACAAGATTTATCCTTTAAGGAATAAGGAATGGAAGGAGTCAAGCACAGTGCCTGACATGCAGAAACACAGAACCATTACATAGGCACTTTGTCCTCTTCAGCTCCAGTTGTCACTATTTAGAATTAGAGAAGTAAATGGCATGGTTTTCTGCATTGCTTAGAAGTACGCATTTTCTTAATAAATAAATAGACCCCTGAACAAATAAAAGCCTATAAGATTCATATTTACACATTTGTTATTCATATTTGCAGCACACACACATTTAATTATTTGAAGCAACTATAAATAAGTAAAATACATTTTTAAAAATCCTTGTTGATTTGGGATTTCTGGTTACTTAAAATCTAGATCAAGAGTTTGCAAACTAAAGCCTAAGGCCTAATCCCTCTACAATCTGATTTTATAAATAAAGTTTTATTGGCACACAAGCTACACCCACTCATTTACATATAATATATGGCTTCCTTCTTTTTTTTTTTTTTTTGTTGTACTGGAGATTGAACCCAGGGGCATTCTACCTCCGAGCTACACCCCCAGCCCTATTTTTTATTCTTTATTTTTGAAACAGGGTCTCACTGAGTTGCAGAGGGCCTCACTAAGTAGCTGAGGCTGGCTGCAAACCCGCAATCCTCCTGTCTCAGCCTCCCAAGCATTACAAGCATGGGATTACAAGCATGCGCCACCATGCCCGGTTATGGCTTCCTTCTTACTGGCAGTTGAATAGTTGTAGTAGAGACTGTATGCCCTGGAAAGTTAAATATCTTTTCAACCTGATTCTTTACAGAAAAAAAATTAATTAATAAATAAGTGTTCATCCTTGACCCTAGATAGATCTAAGTATTTTTCTTGTTGTAAGTTGCAGTCCATTTCTAGTGAGGTATGAGAATTTGTTCACATGCTCCAATGGTGCCAAAAACATAGCCCAACAAGTCAGCAGCATGGCAGACTAGAAGCTTTTGTTAAAAGTCAACAAGATCTTGCCTCAAATTGCACCTTATGTACGGAATATCCTTGTGAGATTGTTGGGAGTATTAGAGCTCAGCTTGATGTTGGACACAGTAAGTGCTGAATAAATGCTCAATCTCACCACCTTTCTCTCCCTCTAAAAATGTAAACAAACACCTGCATTTCCTCTACACTGTTGTTTCAGTTCAGATGTAAAAAAGAGAAAAGGTGAGAACCTCAGGTAAGATCACTTGGAGGCCATAATAAAATGAAATAGAAGAAGACTATTGCATAATTTTGTCTAAGCATAGACAAAAATAAGGTTGCTGGGCCATCCATAAAATACCAAATACCAACTTCTTTGGTTAAAGAAGTGATTGCTATTTCTTTACCTACTCATAAAATTGTTTGCTTTTTGACAGCATCCAATACATATAGAGTGAGTCTTCACTCTCCTTAGTCACTCAACCAAAATCCCAATACTATAGTAGATTGTTTCTAATACCCTCTTAACTGATACCCCCCCCCGTGTTTCCTTATGATGCGAGTTCCTCTTCCTTGCAAGGAGTAATAAACCCTACCTATTCCCCTACCACCCTCCTGTGGGCTTCGGCTGAAAGTCATTGATGAACAAAAGAACAAGATGGGATTTTTTCAATTTGACTATATCTGTGAGTATTAAAACACCTAACAATGCTACAATGGTGGTAGGAGGGAAGAAGGGTCATATTGACTAATATTATGTCCTAGAAAAATTTCATACATTATTCCTTTTGATAATCACAATCCTCATGAGTTAGATATTATGATGTCCCTTTTAGTTACATAAGAAGTTGAGGCTTGACGAAGCTGACCAAAGGTACACATCTTTGGATATGGCAGATGTGTTTGTTTCTTTGAAGTATACAGCAGCAGAAAGAACCACCACTGTTTGTTAGCTTGTTTGTTTATATAAAATGTAGGTGATACAGAATAAAGCACCTGGTCTTATCTCCTCTGAAATATACATCTCCTGTTGTGTCACACACTGTTGGGCACTGGGGCCAGGATGTAAAAACTGTGTCTCTGAATACCTTAGAAACTTTACTATTACTTCTTCTCTTAAATGTAAACCCTCAGATGAGCTGTTAGTTATGTACTTGATATTAGCACTTAGTATGCAAAGTTAGAAATATGGGACAAGAAGGAACTATCCACCTACACACCAGCCTTCACAATCCCCTAAGGAGACTGGTCAAACCACTGATACCCAGAAGCCCACTTCAGACCACGGGGTCATAGTTCATGGAAGAACTTTGGAAACGGTGCTGATAACAAACAGTTCTACTGATTCTGAAAGTATCTGAAGAATCACTGCGTTAATGTTCCTGACTGTCAGATTCCTTATTTGTCATCCATACAAGACTCAGTCTTCTAGCTGGCCGCTCCATCTTTGCTGATCTCCCTCCTCCCTAAACTACAAAAGCACTCAGGGTCTGCACTGGGTTACTCATTCCTAAGCATGGGGGCTGCTGGGGGACATGCAGAACTTGGAGTCAAAATTTACCAACCAGGGGACCTTGAACCTTGGTTTCTTCATTTGCAATGTAAAGGGAAAACTCTTAAACCCGGGACAGAGCATTCCTGTGTAATCCAACTCACCACTTTCTTCTGGGAAGAAATTTGCATTCTTGATAAAAAGCGTTAAGGTTTTGTGGTTTTTGTTTGTTTGTTTTTTGTCATAAACCTTTATGGTATTAGGACCTATTCTAGAAAACTAGTTACAAAACTATCCACTCAGTCATTCAGCTAATGATATTTACTATCTTCATATTTATGATAACCAAGATTATGCTAACAAACCTCATTCTGAACAAAGATATCTAACCAATTTGTTTTTCTGTAAATGCCTTTCCCATGGGCAAAGATTTGAATTGGCCTATTTCCGATCTTTTCCCAGGAAGAAAATTTGACACTAAACTTGCAATTTCTCTTAATTAAACTTTCTGTAGTGGGGGGAGTAAAACAAGAATTACTATACCTACCTGCTCATTATAAACCATAAAACATTTCAAAATATACTATTTTCACAATTATACGTGATCTATGCATTTGTTTTATATTTATAACTTATGTCTGTACAACAAGATTGGAATGCGTGGATGATAAATATATGTGAATATGTCTATCTATCTATTTATCTACATCTTCACCTTAAAAAGTCAACTAGATATAATAATCCCTATTTTACTACTGTACATTATTTTTTCCTGAAAATTCAAGAGAAGCTAAGCATATCTGTGTCAAATTTGCTTAATTGGAAGACATCTGAAATAGATCAATTCAATAATTTGTCTTGGTAGAAATGCACAGGACAGATTATATATACATGGGATGTAGATATGGGGAGTAGAGAGAGACAGACAGGCAGAAGACAGAGAGACAGAAAGACAGACAACGAATTGAATGTGACAGTTATTTATTTTTGAAAAAAGTATGCATCTGACATCTAAATGTCTTAACTAGGTCCATTGCATAGTATAAAAGCTGTCCTCCAGTAGATACCATCCTTACTCTACAAGGAGATTACCACTAAATGATAAGACCTGCAATAAGATTAGCTTTGGTCCAAGGCAGTGTAGATGTGTCATGTGAGTGCCATTGCACTGAATCACACAGAAAGAGGAGAGCAATTCGATTTGCTTGTATCAGTGGTCTTTGTGCTGGGTCTGATGATAGCAGCCTGCAGAGGAACATGAGGTGGCTGCCTTCCGGGCCATGGATCATGACATTCTAAAGGAGGGTGCAGTCTGTGTTTCAGGGGCAGCACACTGGAGAATAGTGGTAGGTAATGCATGAAAAGTGCGTAGTGGGGTGCTCTCAGACCAGATTCCGATTCTTTCAAACAAGAGGTAGCTGGAAGCCAGGATATATGGGCAATTTATTTTTTTATGTGACTCCAAGAAGCAAGAAATATGTCTTTACACAAAAGAGGAAATATTACAGGAACTCATTTATGTAAAGGATGTAAAATAGACCAGTTTACAGAGACTGAAAGTAGAATAGAGATGACCAGGGGATTGGGGAGTGATTGCCCAATACATACAGCCTCATTTGGGAAGGATAAAAGGTTCTGGAAACAAACAGATGATGGTTGTGGTTGCATGACAAAATGAATGCACTTACGTATGCAAAAATGTTTAAAATGGTAAATTTTACACACTTTACAACAATAATAAGAATAATAGAAAAAGAGAAGGACAGACTCTCACTTTAGAGAAGAAAAGATGATTGGAGTGAGCCTTTTAGTGAAGGAAATGAAAAGTAAGTGCCACTTGTCGTATTGGAGCTACTTCAGTCCTCAAGAGCACACAGTTCTATTCAACGGGCATCCTTCTTGTCAGGCCTGGTTATGTATGAGTGTTTTTTGACTTCCTCTAACTGTGGCTTCACATATGGAGGGTGGGGAGAACCTGAATTTGTAGAAGTGAAGGAAAAGGGGAGAGAGGACATCTGACCAGGAATGGTGAGTAGCTCCCAGCAGTATGACCTCAGGCCAAGGCCAAAAGGAGAGATGGGGTCCTGAGGAAAAAGAAGTGTTGATGTCTTTAGAAGACATTCTCTGATTTTGTGCTTTATATTTCCTTCTACTACTTTGTGTTTCTTCTCAGTTGTCATCAAGCCCTCAATAGAGTTCAGGAGCCGGCATGCTGCAGCTCATGGAAGCCACGTGTTTTTGTAAATGAAGGTTTTAGCTGATTGTAGCCATGGCTATTCATTTATATATTATCTCTGGCTAATTTTCCACTACCACTATGGAGCTATTTGCAAAAGAGATTGTGTGCCTAATAAAAACTAAAATATTTACTATACTATCCTTTAGGAAGAATTTGCCCAAAAGAGGGGGGATTCATCATAAATTTAAGTTAGTTGTGTTTTTGAGGAAATGCAAGAGGCTTTGTCCACTGTTTGGAGGCCAGTCTATGGGAGAGGTGCAGGGTCGCCTAGAGGGAGACAAGCTCAGGGAAGGGGTCAGAGTGAGAAAGACACCCACTACCCAGCTTGGATCTGTAGAAGTACACTCTTCCCAGGGAGTCCCTGGATCCTTGGGGAGAAGATTAGCTTTCTCTCATCACCTAAGTGAGACCCTGACCATAAGATATATTTGGGTTATGTATTTGAAGTCCCATTAATGAAGGTTTGGGTTTAGGACCTATATCTGAGACTAATCTCAATTCTTTTTTTTTTTTGTGTGGGGGTGGACTTTTTTTACTGGGTGCATTGTAATTTTACATTATATTGGGGCACAGAGTGTTAAAAAATACATGCACACACTCTTGTTGCCCTCCCCACTGAATCCTCCCCTCCCTTACCCCACAAGTCTTTGAGATTGGAATTGTTAATTTTGTATATGTTCATAGCATTATTTCTACTATTGCATTCTTTATGACTTTGTCTTCCCTCCCTCCTTTCCCTGGTCACCCTCGGTCACTCCCCTGGAGTCTCTGCTCATCTAATCTGATGTTGCCCTTATTGCTAAATATCTCTCTAGCTTCCACACATAAAAGAGAACATACATCTGCTTGTTCTTTGGGAGTAGGTATACTCACTTAGTATAATATTCTTGAGTTCCATCCGTTTTCCTACAAATGATGTAATTTTGTTCTTCTTTATTGCTAAGTAAAATTCCATTCCAACTCATACCAAAGTTTCATGATCCATTCATTCATTGATGGACATCTAGGCTGGTTCCATAATTTGGCTATTGTAAATTGTGCTGCTATGAACATGGATATGCACATATGATTATAATATTCTGATTTCATTTCCTTTGGGAAGACGCCCAAGAGCATGATCAGTGGGTCATATGGTAGTTCCATTCCCAATCTTCTGAGAAACCTCCGCACTGATTTCCAAAGCGGTTGTACTAGTTTGCAGTTCCACCAACAGTGTAATAGGGTTCCCGTTTCCCTACATACTTGCTAGCATTTATTATTTTTTGTGTTCTTCATGATTGCCATCCTAACTGGAGTGAGATGGAACCTCAGTGTAGTTTTGATTTGCATATCCCTGACTGCTAAAGATAATGAACATTTTTTTCATATATTTGATGGCCATTTGCATTTCTTCTTTTGAAAAGTGTCTATTCAGTTCAGTTGCTCATATTTTAATTGGGTTATTTGTTTTCTTCGTGTTAAGCTTTTTAAGCTCTTTGTAGATTCTAGATATTAGACCTTTGTCCAATGGGTAGGTGGTGAAGATCTTCTCCCATTCTGTAGGCTTTCTCTGTAGAATTTTGGTGGTTTCCTTTGCTGCACAGAAGCTTTTTAATTTAATGCTATCACATTCATCAATTCTTGTTTTAACTTACTGAGCTTTGGAGGTCTTACTGAGGAAGTTTCTACCTGTACCTATAGGCTGAAATGTTGGACCTATACCCTCTTCTAGCAGTTTCAAAGTTTCTGGCCTAATTTCTAGGTCTTTGAACCATCCAGAGTTGACTTTTGTGCAGGGTGAGGGGTTAGGGTTTAGTTCCATTTTTCTACATATGGATAGCCAGTTCTCCCAACAGCATTTGTTGAAAAGGCTGTCCTTTCTCCAGAGTATGTCTTTGGCACCTTTATAAAAGATCAACTGGCTATAGATATGGAGCTTTGTTTCTGAGTCTTCTTTTCTGTTCTAATGGTCTATGTGTCTGTTTTTGTGCCAATATCTTGCTTTTTTATTACTGTCACTTTTTACTATAGTTTAAAGTCAGGTATTGTGATGCCTCCAGCATGGTTCTTGTTGCTGAGAATTGCTTTGGCTATTCTGGATATTTTGTTTTTCCATATGAATTTTATAACTTATTTCTTTAGGTCTATGAGAAATGATGGTGTTATTTTGATAGGGATTGTGTTGAAGGTGTAGATAGCTTTCGGAAGTATGGCCATTTTGACTATATTTATTCTGCCTATCCCTTAGCCAACCTAACAAAAAGGAAGAGAGAACAGATCCAAATCTCAAGGCTAAGAGATGAAAATGAAGATATCACCACAGATAATGTGGAAATCCAAAATATTATTAGAAAGTATTTTGAAAACTTACACTGCAAAAATATAGAAAACCCAGAAGAAAATGACAAATTCTTAGACACCTGCAACTTACCTAAACTGGACCAAGAGGACAAATAAAATCTAAACAAACCAATAGGAAGCAAAGAAATCAAAACAGCAAAAAGGGTCTCCCATCAAAGAAAAGTCCAGAACCAGATGGATTCCCAGTTGAATTCTACAAGACCTTTATAGAAGATGCTCCTCAAATTATTCTGTGAAATAGAAAAAGAAGGAATACTACCAAATTCATTCTATGAAGTCAGCATCACCTCAATCCCCAAACTAAATGAAGATACCACAAGAAAATAAAATTACAGACCAATATCATTGATGAACATGGATGCAAAGATTCTCAACAAAATATTAGCAATTTGCATTCAAAACTACATCAATAAAATAGTCCACCATGACCAAGTAGGCTTCATCCCAGGGATGCAAGGCTGGTTCAACATTCACAAATCAATAAACGTAATTCACCACATTAATATAGTTAAGGACAAAAATCACATGATTATATCAATAGATACAGAGAAATAATTTGACAAAATCCAACACCCTTTCATGATAAAAATGCTAAGGAAATTAGTAATAGAAGAAACCTACCTCGACATCATAAAGGTTGTATACAACAAACCGAAAGCCAGCATCATTATGTTTTTTTTTAATTTATTGCATTTATTGGTGCATCGTAGTTATACATTTTGATAAGTTTCAGGGTATCAGAAGTATGCATGCACACATTGCTCATTTAGCCCTCCCTCAAATCCCACCCTATTCCCTCCCCCTTCCCTCCTTTCCGTGCTCAGCATAGTGATTGACTCTGATAAGTTTGTGTGTATACCTCATGTGCATTACTGTATTTCCCTCTTCCTCCCTCCCATCTCCCTCAGTTAGGTTGCCTTCTTTGCTCAATTAAAGTTTTCTCCTTCTCTGTTTGGGGTTCGCTTCTAAGTCCCATTCTCCCTAGCTTCCACATATGAGGGAGAACATCTGACTTTTCACTCTTTGTGGCTGAGCCAGCATCATTATGAATGGGAAAAAAATTGACAGAATTTCCCTTAAGAACAGGAATAAGACAAGGATGCCCACTGTCACCACACCTATTCAACATAGTACTCGAAACTTAAGCCTAAGTAATAAGACAGGAGAAATCAAAGGAATACAAATAGGGAAAGAAGAACTGAAACTATCTTTGTTTGCAGATGACATCATCTTTTACATAGAAGATCCAATAAATTCATCGAGAAGACTTCCAGCGGTGATAAAGAGTTTTAGCAAAGTAGCAGGATACAAAATCAACCTATGAAAATCATCAGTATTCCTTTAACCAATCATGAATTGACTGAAAAAATACAGAAAACAATTCCACTCACAATAACCAGAAAAAAGATAAAATATCTAGGAATAAATTTAACCAAGGAGGTGAAAGATACCTCTATCATGAAAATTATAATGTCAATTCTTAAGGAGATTCAGGAGTATGGCCTCAGTACAACCACTAAATAAATTGCAAAGGGCATTATTTATTACAGTGATACTACAAAAGCTCACAGTAAAATTCCACCAGAAAATTAATAATATATTGCTATTTCCCCAACACTTTTGAAGTGATGAGGGATTGAAGTGGCAGAGGATGTGACATTAACTCTTTGAGTAAGGAGGTTATAGACATAACACCTGGTATTTACAGAGCTGTGTAGACTTTTCATTGATATTTCCTAAGGTTTTTAAATGATCACATTTAAACTTCCCCTGAGAAGTGGATGAACCATAAACTAGCTACTATAGGTTGAATTTCTTTTGTTATTTTATTTATTTATTTATTTTTTAACTTTTTATGTTCATTTATTGGTGCATTGTAAATTATAATTATACATTTTGATATATGTCAGGGTATGACATCATACATGCACACATTGCACATTTAGCCCTCCCTCCTGGGACTATTTCTGGAGAGAGATGAGACACATATCACAAATTCTTTCCCTGCTCCTTCAAGTTGTGGGAAATCCCTGACCAATGGTGTTCTGATTTGAATGCTATCAACTGAGCAGACATTGGAGTTGTTTGAAGTTCTTTATCAGGGAGCAGAGGGTGCCCTCAATTCTATTATCAGACTTTTGGATTGTCCAGAAAAGCCTACCATTTATGCATAAGGTTTCAGCTGATACATCTTCCTACCAGGACTTAGGGCAGGAAGGGTTCAGATGCTGAAGTTAATAATCAACAAAAATTCACTCCACAGTCACCCCATTCCAAAAAGTAGGTTACCAGCAACTGCAAGAAGTATATGTCACTCTTTTTATAAAGTGACTTAATCCCCAGGAACTGCAATCTTTAGTTAACCAAGTATTTTTAAATCATAGTTATGTCCAAGTTTGAAAAGAGAAGCAATCTTTCAACTTAGCAACTACTATTATTAGAGCATTAGGGGCTCCAAGCCTTCAGTATGTACAACACATAATCTCAGTGATGATGTTTTTATCTTTTCATTCATTCATTCGAATATCTAGTTCAAGAATGTTGGGTATTCAGTGTGAGCCAAACACTATTCTGGAATACAAAAGTGGGAAAGACATAGCTCCTGCCCGTCAACAAATCATATTTTTATGAAACATACTCTGCTTATATAAAGTTTGATTATGCTGGGCATGGTGGTGCATGCTTGTAATCCCAGTACTTGGGAGGCTGAGACAGGAGGATTGCAGGTCTGTGGCCAGCCTCAGCTACTTAGTGAGACCCTGTTTCAAAATAAAGAATAAAAAGTAGGGCTGGGGATGTAGCTCGGAGGTAGAATGCCCCTGGATTGAATCCCCAGTACCACAAAAAAAGATAAAGTTTGATTATGACTGTCATGAATAATACCATTGATATCCCAAATAAGATGGGATGATAAGAAAATCTGAGAACAAATTAGGCTTAATTTCTGAACTAGCTTTGAAGATACTTGGCAGAGTAATATTTCAGAAATATTTGACCAATGATGGAATTTGTCTTAAGGTTACTTGAAGAATATCATGGATTTGCACATAGTCTGATAGTCTTCCAAGTATTTCTGACACCTTAACCATAACATGCTATATTTATTATAGTTGCACAGTGGCTTACACATAGTAGATACCAATAAACATTTCATAGGTTCATTGAATTATAGATATGGAAAGTTCTATTAGAAATCAGCTAACCCTGTAGTCCTTTGCCTTAATTAGGTTTTGAACCACTAAAAATCTGATGAAATCTGCATAACTTTTTCCAGTTTAAAAAACCCACATATTTATATGCATTCACACTTTTGTGCACAATGTGAGGGTATCAGTGGATCACATCAAAGACATTCATGAACTCCACTATCAAGTTGAGCATCTCAGATATAGACTAGATTTTATTTGTAATCCTTGAAAATCATTGTCTGGATACAGGGATTACAAAACAATGGCCCCTAAATCAAATCTAGTCCACTTCTCATTTTTTGTACAATCTGTGAACTACGAATGGTTTTTTATATTTATTTATTTATTTATTTATTTATTTATTTATTTTGCGGTACCGGGGATTGAACGCAGGGGTGTTCTACCTCCGCGTTACGCCGCCGGCCCTATTCTTTTTATACTTTATTTTGAAACCGGGTCTCACGAAGTTGTGGAGGGCCTCACTAAGGAGAGAGAGAGAGAGAGAGAGAGAGAGCGAGAGAGAGAGCTGAGGCTGGCCACGAACCCGGATCCTCCGGTCTCTGCCTCCCAAAGTACTGGGATTACAAGCGTGTGCCACCACGCCCGGCCGTTTTTATGTTTTTAAATAGTTATATTTTAAATAGTTATATAAATACATATATATTATCCCCAATTTACCTCTTGGCCTGAAAAGCCTGAAATTTTTACTATCTAGCCCTTTATAGAAAAAGTTTGCCAGACTTCTGGCCGAGAATGGTTAGAAAACATTTCCCAAATTATTCAGCCAATGACTAGAAGACAGAAGATTTGAATTCTTAACATCTGGTTCCCATGCATTTGTCTTCCCACTGTTCCTGTTGATTGACTGATATATCCACTAATTGACTGACTTAAGCACAAGGGAAAGGAAAACAAGGAATTGTAAAGCTGGAGTACTTCAGTAATTTCTCAAATAATTATGCAGTTCTGTAGGAAGCTGAAGTCAGTGAATTTAGTGACTCATCAAAACTCATAGTACAAAGAAGCAAGACTAAACTATTAAATTCAGGTCATGTGCTACTGACTTCATTTTTAAAACTTTGCATTATATTTTATTCATTCCACATATTTGAAACAAACTAATGCTGTGCATAGGAAATAACAGCACAGACAGAATTTTACTTAAAGTAAATTTACTTAAACAGATGTTGTTCTTAATTTTATATTTATGTGATTTTAATGTTATTTTCATATTCCTCCTATCATGTAGTATTTAAAAATGGAGTGAAAAGAATTACAATAACCATTAATTCAATAATATTTTTAATATACCTCTTTAGAAATTTCTAAGCACCTGATTGCTATTAATCATTTCTTTCTATTGATTGGGGCTACAGAATGGTTTCAAACTACATATGATAATATTGCCAGTATTAGTTAACATATTTTGATAATGAAAAAATAACACTTTAATTGACAAGCATCTGAATAATTGTATGTAAATATAATACAATACCAGGCCTTCTATGATGTTTCTCACCATTTTTTGGTCAGATTCTGAAGCCATTTTTGTCCATAGTTAACCATTACTAAAAACTAGGTTCGCCTTCAGAGTTTGTGTTGCACACGGGAAGAACAGAGCCATTCTTTCTTTAATGGAGGAGCTGTGCTCACAGTAACTAAGCTTGCTCTTCTTAGCAAGTGCTTCTGAAGGTTCTGAATTAGAATTACGCTGACAAGTCAGCATGCCTCCCTTATGCATCCCTGCCCCAGGTCCCCTGTACTTACCATGAAAGGACAGATGTCTCAAGGTGAGGTGCCAACATGAACTACATGTCCGGCTTGCCCATGCGATTATTCTCTAACAGCTGGGCTGCTGCGGCACCTCCATGCTCTGCCTGACTCACAAAGCCCTGGACCGCTCCCTCAACAAAAGGAAGTTAAAGTGTTCTAAGTTCCTCAGGGTGTCAACAGACTGCAAAACCTCAAACCTGTTTTGAGCACACTAGCATTGAAAAACCAAGCTCTGATAGATGAACGGCCTGCATTGCAAAATCACAGGAAGGCCATCTCTCCAGAAATATCGACTTACATTTTATGACTTTCAGTGTGTATCATATATGTAATATTTATGGAATTACTCTGTGCCCCTGGTGACCTACAGTTTCTCCTCTTATAATTTTGGTGACTATCTCTTGTATTGATTTTTATTAATATATAACATTGGTTAAGATATGATACTATAGTCATCTCACTTAATTAGAATTAAGAGAGAGAATATATAAAATGAGTGCGTTAGAGTAACAGGGAAGAGAAGTACCTTTGTCCACAGCTTCAGTGTTCACAATCAACATAATCTCCAAAAGACGCTGTACACACAGCCATAAAGGAACCCTGCAAGTATTAAAAGTATATTCCTCAAATGGCTCTCATTTGCCTACCACATTATATCAACAGTATAAATGGATATTCTATAAATGTTTACTATTTTATAAATATCTTATAATTATTTAAAATTATCATGTGAATTGCATAATAATGTTGCCTAGAAATTTGTGAGTTAAATATTCTAACATGAAATATCAGCATTTTGGACCTACCCTCATTTTTTTAAGTGTATTTGGACATTTCTGCATTTTTAGATGGAAATTATGGAGGTAAATAATTGGCACTGGCCTTGGGCTCTTATTTATAATTATAATTATAATTACATTAAGGGTATTAATTAGAATTATATTTTTGGTAACTTCTGATGATTTCTGGTCTCTTTTACAGTGCTGGAACACTTATACTTTAGGCCAACTTTTTGCAGGTTTTTTTTGTGTCAATGCTCACATTTCTCATTTCAAATATAAAGCTATAAGTGCCTCCAACTTTATGTTTTTAGTTTGAAGGAAAAGACTTCAGATCAGGAAAGTTTCCAATTTCAGCAGATATGGAATCTTTCTGTTATAAGAGTAAAAATGTTATATGCTTCAAAGTAACTCATACTAGAGGGATTTCAAATTTCAGTAATTGTAGCAAAGATTCGTGCAGATAAACCCTCCTATTGAGAACAGCTAAAAGAAACTGAATAGAATTTTTAAAATATCTATTGGTTCAAAGGTTTTAGATAGCTGCCCAGGCAGTGAGATCTTGAAGAAATAAGATCCCCAGGAGAAAAGAAGTATAGAAAGGCAGATCTGATCTTAAACTGTGCTTTTTGACTCAAAACCCTGCTAATTAGCAACTGGATATTGAGAGATGGAGAAGTAGAGTAATGGAGAAATGGAGCTGCTCAGAAGTGAAGGATATCAGACTTAAGGGACAGAATGAGAGATACCAAGGGAAATGGTGCCCTTATAATATCTCAAGCTTTCATCTGGAACTCTGAAAGGGCTAGATCTTAAAAGAAGGCATGAACTAAAAATATTGAATCATAAAATTGAAGCCACTGGGCACAATGGTGAACACCTATAATCCCAGTACTTGGAAGGCTGAGACAGGAGGATTGCAAGTTTGAGGCTAGTCTTGGTAACTTATCAAGACCCTCAGCCACTTAGTAGGACCTTGTTTCAAAATTAAAAAAAAGAGCTGGGGATGTAGTTCACAAGTAGAATGCCCCTGGGTTTAATCCCCATTACCCCCCCACACACACACACACACTGAAGCCCAATTTCTAATGAACTAAATAAGGTATGTAACTGAATAATTACTGAATAGATTAGGGGAATTGCCATAAATATAACATCCCCAGCCCCCCATCACATAAAAATAAATTCTTCTGGAGAATGACAACTCTATCCTGATCGGCAAACTGGCTTTCAAAATTTATATACAATGTCAAAATTTCAGCAACTCTTAACCGGCATGATCAGAAGACAAGATTAAATAACTAAAACCATAAAAATAGATTCCAAGATGGCGACTGAGGGAGACACCTCGTTGCGATCCCTCTGAGACTTCAATCTCAATCGCTGTGAAATCAACTTCTCAACAAGAGAAGAAAAGCAATGAAAAATTGAACTAAACTACGAAATATTTGAAACGTGACTGAATCAAAGCCAGAACACAAAACAGAGGACAGTAAAGAGCTCCAAGAGCCTTACCTAGGACCGGCGGTGGCACCATCTTAGCTAGAGCATGCCGACAGCTACCGGCACTGTGGCCTCCACACACTGCCGGGGCCAAAGGTGAGGCCAAAGTTTCTTCTGCTGTTTGACAAAGTCACAGCAGAAGGAGGCTTGTCGCAGAACAGACATTCTCTAATGGCGGCAAGCCTGTTGATGGCCTTATTGTTAATATTAATAACTGTGGGACTAGTGACACCAAAGGTGAAGCCAAAGTTTCTTCGGCTGGTTGACAAAGTCACAGCAGAAGGAGGCTTGTCGCAGAGCTGACATCCTCTAATGGCGGCTAGCCTGTTGGTGGCCTTACTATTAATGTTAATAATTGTGGGATTGGTGACGGGAATTGTAGGACTTACGCCAAAAACTCAATTTACGCAGAATGACTCTAATACAGGTGATATGCAGGAAAACTGTTGTTCCCAGTATAGAAATAATTTACAGGAAAAGGGAGTTAAACCAGATAATGAGTACTCCCCACCAATCTGTAAAATATTAGTTAGTGCTCAGAACAAGGAGGAACATAAACAAAGACCTACTGTACCAACAATTATGGCTTCTGGGAGGCCTGCCTACTGGATAGGTAGGAGGCTCTGGTTTTCCCTTTGAGGAAAACAAGCAAGCCTGCCTGTGACCATTTGTGATAGTTAATCTAGGTTGTCAACTTGACCTGATCATGACAGACCCAAGATTATGTGATTTTGGGTGTGTAAGAGCAAATTAAAGAGAAAGCCCTGCCCTGAATGTAGGCAGCAGGATTCTGATAGGTGCAGACTTAGATAAAGAGGGAGAAGCCGCGTAGAGAGCCCGCGACTCTTTCCGAGGAAAATGCATCTGCTCTCGCCTGAGATCGTCAGCCGCCGGCTTCGCCTTTCTCTGAAGAGCTTCTTGATCTTCTCGACCTCCAGCTCTTGGAACTGAAACTTCACCGTCGTTTCTCCGAAGAGCTTCCTGATCTTCACATCTTGGACTGGGACTGAATTAGTGGTTGCTCCGATCCTAAGACTCCAGCTCTTAGACCGTTCGACCAGTAACTGATTCCTCTGACTCTCCACGTGCAGTCAGAACCTGAGACTACATTGCTTCAAACTGTAAGCCCATCTGATAAATCCCTTTTTTCAAATATACTTATTCTGTGTATTCTGTTAATCTAGAGAACCCTGTCCAATACACCATTGGCCTGTGACTGACCCTCCTCTAAGTTACACAGGTGCTTACCTTCAAGGCGAATGATGGCAAAAGGGTCCGAGCTAGAGACACAAACTTTATGATAAGGTTTGCTAGAAGCCCTACATTTTGTGCTTCTTCCACTTCATCTAAGATTAACCAATTACAGTCATTGCTCATTTATTATAAATGGTGGATAGATAATACCAAAAACAGAGAGTTTTTAACAGAGAGTTTTTAACAGAGAGTTTTAAGAGTTCCTTAAAAAGAGTATGAAAGCTGGACGTGGTGGCGCACGCTTGTAATCCCAGTACTTGGGAGGCGGAGACCGGAGGATCTGGGTTCGTGGCCAGCCTCAGATCTCTCTCTCTCTCTCTCACTCCCTGTCTCTCTCTCTCTACTTAGTGAGGCCCTCCGCAATGTCGTGAGACCCAGTTTCAAAATAAAGTATAAAAAAAAATAGGGCCGGGGGTGTAGTGCGGAGGTAGAACACCCCTGGGTTCAATCCCCGGTACCACACACACACACAAAAAGAATATGAAAGGTCATCAGAAAGAAATAGAAAAACTTAAAGCTCAACTAAAGAAAGAATAAAGTATAGAATATAAGCATAAATGGCATTAAAATAGAATATAGTTTAAGTATAGGTGTAAGGTTTAGTTAACCACATTACCCATAGCTTCTAACATTTAGCACAATTATAGTTATAGCATGATATTTCTGAGAACAATGCAAATGATTAAAAGAGCTAAGTTCACATTGCGGGAAGAAACGCAAGTTTGCATGGAACCTGAGTAATTGGTGGGGAACATGTTGTGACCATCTGGACAATGGGTTGTTAATAACTGTAGGTAAACGACTGCACTATCAAGAACCCCATGATGTACTAAGTAAAAAATATTTTTCATGATGTACTAAGCAGAAAATTGTTAGTGTTAAGACTTCCTGATGTAAAAAAGGTATAAAAATAAAGTCTGATGCTCGCTGGGCAGAGACAGTGCCTGCAGCTTCACTGAACTGCTGAGCCTCCTGTCTCTCATTCTCTGGCTGACCTACACCTCTTTAAGGGATTTCCTTGGACTGGCCAAGGCTGGACCCTGGCAACACATCATCAACAAACAAGCCAGCAACCTGTTGTAAATCAAGCAACCACAGATCAGCAGCAATAATCACTATCCGGAGCAAGAAAGGGAGGATAGGGGGAGGGAATAGTGTGGGATTGGAGGGAGGGCTTAATGTGCAATGTGTGCACGTATGATGTTCATACCCTGACATATATCAAAATGTATAATTACAATGCACCAATAAATGAACATTAAAAAAAAAAGAAAAAATATGTGTAGGTACCTCCATGGTTACAGCAGAGGGTAATTTAGCAGATCAGCAGGCGCTCAAGACCAGAAGCCAGAAAGCCCAGGGCAGCTCACTCCAAATCCCAGCCCGCCACTTCCAAGCACGCGACCTCACCACTCTGAGCTCTCCTTACGCTTCCATTAAATGGGTGTGAAAACAAACAAACAAACAAAAAAAAGTGAGCAGCAACTAGCTCCACACTTGATAGGGGCGCAAACTGTGGTGGCTGCTGCAGCGGCGGCAGTGCCATCTTGGTCGGACCACGCCAGCAGCTACTGACATTGTGGCTTCCACCAACAAAGAAGCCAGTGACCTGTTGTAAATCCAGCAACTGCAGAGCATCAGCAGTAAAAGTGAGCAGCAACTCGCTCATGCTCGACAGAGACCTGAATGCCCAGAAGCCTGACCATAACCTGCAGCAGCGTGACTGAGCCCACCCCCTCCCGCAGAGATTAAGAGCAGCGTTCAATGAGACTATAAGTTAAGGAGCCACCCCACAGGGAGACCATCCAGCCTGGCCACAGGGACTCTCATGGAAAACAATAGACTCGCAGGGTCTGAGATTTTGCAGATCACCCCTGTGGAGGTGGGAGTGGGGTCTGCTGTGGGACACAGTAGATGCATGAATAAGCAGACAGCCTCTGGCAACATTCGGGCAGGACAGATCTATAGCCCGCAGGTCGCAGCAACTTTGCAGGGTTCCCAGGGATCACCACATGACACAGAGTTGTGGTACTGTCATGGGAGACAGGGTGACTTCTCGTGGGTTCATGGCTCCAGTGTAGAAAAGAATTTCAGCACACTCCAGTCAGAGATAAAGGCATAGGTTTAATTTTTTTGTGTGTGGTACCGGGGATTGAACACAGGGGCGTTCTACCTCCACGCTACACCCCCAGCCCTATTTTTTATACTTTTATTTTGAAACTGGGTCTCACGAAGTTGCGGAGGGCCTCAATAAGGAGAGAGAGAGAGAGAGAGAGAGAGAGAGAGACAGGGAGAGAGAGAGAGAGAGAGAGAGAGCTGAGGCAGGCCGCGAACCCGGATCCTCCGGTCTCCATAGGTTTAATTTAAGAAAGGTGGAGACACATACATGGGCCATCTCAAGGGTGTGACAGCCATGGCAGAGAGGGGCTCAGGGGCACAGAAAGCTGCTGCAGAGAGAGATTACAGGAGAAAGCATGCCCCCCGGATCTTTACAAACTTTTTATATGTCCACTGGAGAAGGGTGGCCAGGCCCATGGTGGGAAGTGGGAGATGATGGGATGGTGGTCTCCTCTTTGAAGCTCCAAGCTAGACAATAGGTGTTGAGATAGGACTCTCACGGACCCTGGAGGCTTGGAGACTTGGAGACATGAAGTTGGTGGCCAGCGGGGTGTCAGACTTTTTAAAACCAGGTGTGAATTTTTGGAGTTCTGGTAGAAGGTCAAGCTCTTTCTCTAGAATCTAATTGCCTCAGGAATTTTAGATGCGAAACAAGCCCATTATTTGGCTCTTCAGGCAAGCCTCGCAGAAGCTAAGGGCTTTAGATTTCCTTTTTAAAGCTGTATTTTCCTTTTTTCTTCCAATTTGTCTCCTTCCTACCTAAATTTTATTTCTTCTATTCTACCTCATCAGTACCTGGAAAAAAACCAACCCAGCCTTCTCTGTGGAAAATGTGGAGTTCCGTGTTTGCACAGAGTCATGTCAAAGAGACATCCACTGCTTCTGTAGGCAAAGAGAGACAGTCCCAGTGTCCCATGCTGGTGACACCCACCATATGTGTAGACAGAGAGAGACATAGGGACAGCCCCAGTGGAGAACATGGAGACCCATGCTTACAGTGAGAGGGGCACTAGTGGCACTGGGAGCCTGCATAGGAAGAGAGAGGCACCAGGCAAGGGTCCCAATCACTGAAGGACACCAAGAATTGGGCCTGAAAATGGACATTATTGCTATAGGATACCAAGCAAGTGAGAACACTTGGAATGTGTTCTAGAACCTACTATAATAGGTAGGCCTTAACCAGCTGAAAGTATCCACACAGACTGAGGAGGGTGGCAGAGCCCAACTGCTCTGTACTTGTATATCTGTAGGGTATCTTATTTTTCTTTTCTGTTTGTTTGTTTGTACTTTTCCCCCATCCCTTTTGCAAGCTTCTTCCCTCTTTCCTATCTCCTCTCTTCTCTCCATCCCTTTTTCTTTCTTTCTTTGCCTTGTACTGAATCCATTGCATAACACTATACCTAAATACTATACACTGGCTACTAGAATCCTCCTTTATTTTCACTACCCCTAACCTTTATTATATATTACCTTACTATATTCAAACTCTTATTCTACTCAATTCTATTCTCTACTTTACCATATTCCTTGCATTGTCCCTTCCTCCTCATTCACCCTTTACCATCAAATTCAACACAACCTTCCCCTGTATATACCAGTTGACTCATCTAAACCTATACTGCTGCTGAGATTGGACCAAATAGGTGAACCACCAGAAAGGACTGCTGGACACTAAGGACAAACTAATCACAGCTGACAAATGCAACCACCCAACAGCCCACACATTGCAGCTTAAAAACGCTCAGGACACAAACTGTCCAGCTCACAACTCTGAGACAACTCTCTATTACAGAGGCAATCAACGGGTCCCCGGACCTTAACACCTGGAACCCATCAACATCATCATTGCAGGGGGCATAAGGGACCCTAAAGTAACTGCAAAGCAGTACTGACAATCTACAGGCAGAACAACAGTGGAGGGATAAAGGACATAGATTTCAAAGTCGGTTTTAAAAGTAATAAACACACAACAAAGAGCTGAGAATAACCATTCAGTAAAGGGTATCCACCTTTGAGGCTCACCTAGTAGCAAATATCTAGATCCAGAATAAGATACTATAAAGGGAGAGAGATTAGACATAGGAAACCTACAGAGTGAGAGAGAGCTACCAAAAACAACAAAGATATAAATGTAAGAAACTTGAAATCATGAGAAGGAAGAATAGGGAAGAAACAATGAGCTCCCACAACTCCACAACAATAGAACCCGCCAACACAGAAGTGCAAAGATTGCCAGAAGGATAATTCAGAACTTTAATAGTAGAAATGATACAGGATTTCCAAAAAGAATTCAGAGACAGCCTGAAAGGAGTGAAGGATCAAATAAACAAAGAATCTGACACCCTGACAGAAACCAAAAAGAAGCTCTAAAGGAAGTGAAGGATACAATAATTGAAATGAAGGCATCAATACAAACTATAAAAAATAGACTAGACCACATAGAAAACAGATCCTCACTCTTAAAAATGACCTCTCCAAAAATACATAGTATATAATTTAGAAAAAACAATTTGTCAGCATGAATTGGACATTGAAGAGATCTCAGCCAATCTTAAAAGAGCAAACCTAAAATAATAGGCAAAGAAGAGGGAATAGAAGCTGAAACCAAAGGAATCAATAATCTTTTCAGAGAAGTAATATTAGAAAATTTTCCAAACATAGAAAGAGAGGTCGACACACAGTTACAGGAAACATATAGAACCCCCATTAGACAAGATCAGAGAAAAGGTTCTTCAGGACACATAACAATTAAATTGACTAATGTAGAGGCCAAAGAGAGAATCTTAAAGGCAACAAAAGTAAAAGACCAAGTGTCATTCACAGGCAAACCAATAAGAATCACTCCTAACCTTTCAAACCAAGTCATGAAAGCCAGTAGGACCTGGAGTGGCATATTCCAAACTCTGAAAGAAAACAACTTCCAACCAAGATTTATCTACCCAGCAAAGATATCTATCAAATTTGATGGGGAAATAAAAACTTTCCACTAATGAAAGAAGCTGAAAGACTTTATGTCTTCCAAACCAGCACTAGAGAAAATACTCAGAGATTAATTACAAAGAAGAAATAAGAAAGAAACACCAGAACCATAGAAACAATTATTTCCATCAAAGGAACAACTAGGGAAAGAAGAACAAACACTGCGTCAAACAGAAATTAAAACTCAAAATGTTAGGAATTAAAACTCATCTATCAATAATCATGCTGAATATGAATGGCCTTAACTCCCCAATCAAAGGACCTAAGGTGGCACAATGGATTAAAAATTATAATCCATCTATATGCTGCCTGCACAAAACACACCGTAAAGATACTCACAAACTAAAGTTGAAGGGATGGAGCAAGGTAATCCACAGTAATAGAACTTGAAAACAAGCAGAAATAGCAGCTATGATAGCAGACAAATTAGACTTCAAAGCTAAACTTATCAGAAGAGACAAAGCAGGTCATTTCTTTTTTTTTTTTTTTTTTTTTTGCGGTATCGGGGATTGAACCCAGGAGCGTTCTACCTCCACGCTACACCCCTGGTCCTATTTTTTTATACTTTATTTTGAAGCTGGGTCTCACGAAGTTGCAGAGGGCCTCACTAGGTAGAGAGAGAGAGAGAGAGAGAGAGAGAGAGGGAAAGAGAGAGAGAGAGAGCTGAGGCTGGCCACAAACCTGGATCCTCCGGTCTCCGCCTCCCAAAGTACTGGTAATACAAGTGTGCGCCACCACGCCCGGCAAAGCAGGTCATTTCTCACTGGTAAAAAGAACAATCCAGCAGGAGGATATAATGATAGTCAACATTTATGCCCCAAACATAGGTGTAACTACTTTCATAAAATAAACTCTCGGTGATATTAAGTCATACATAGATCCCAATACAATAATATTAGGAGACTTCAACACCCCTCTCACACCACTAGATCGATCTTCAATAAAGGTGCCTCAGACCTAAGGAACACAATAAGTCAAATGGACCAACTAGACATATACATAATATTCCACCCAGCCGGGCGTGGTGGTGCACGCTTGTAATCCCAGTACTTTGGGAGGCGGAGACCGGAGGATCCAGGTTGCAGCCAACCTCAGCTCTCTCGCTCTCTCTCTCCTTGTCTCTCTCTCTCTCACTCTCTCTCTCTCCTTGGCCCTCCGCAACTTTGTGAGACCCGGTTTCAAAATAAAGTATAAAAAAATAGGGCCAGGGTGGGGGGTGTAGCGCGGAGGTAGAACACCCCTGCATTCAATCCCCTGTACCACAAAAAAAAAAATATTCCACCCAACTATAGCTGAATTCACATTTTTTTCAGCTGCTCATTGAAATAGACCATCTCTTAGGCTACAAAGCAAGTACTAGCAAATTCAAAAAATGTGATATAATCCCCTGTGTCTTTTCAGACCATAATGGAATGAAACTAGAAATCAACTATAAGAAGACCCAGAGAAACCTCATAAACATGTGGAGACTGAACACCACACTGCTGAATGAGGAATGGGTCACAGAAGAAATAAGGGGAGAAATTAAGAAATTCCCAGAAGCAAACGAAAATAGAGACACAACATATCAAAATCTCTGGGACACTCTGAAGGCAGTATTAAAAGAAAAATTCATAGCACTGAGTGCTCACATAAGAAGAACAGAAAATCACCAAATAAATGACCTAATGATATACCTCAAAGCCCTTGAAAAACAGGAACAGTCTAACCCCAAAGCCAATAGGAGACAGGAAATTATTTAAAATGAGAGTAGAAATCAATGAAGTGGAGAATAAAAAAAATACAAAATATCAACAAAACCAAAAGCCAGTTCCTCAAAAAAATAAGATTGATAAGCCACTAGCTAACCTAACCAAAAGAAAGAGAGAATCAACCCAAATTTCTAAAATAAGTGATGAAAAATGTGATATTACCACCAACAGCATGGAAATACAGAGGATTATCAGAAACTCAAGAAACTCACTGCTAAAAACACAACCCAATTTAAAAAAACGGGCAAGTGAACTAAATAGGCACTTCACAAAAGAGGAAATACAAATGGCCAATAAATGTATGAAAAAATATTCAACATCATTGACAATCAGAGAGATGAAAATCAAAACTACTCTGAGATATCACTTAACCCCAATTAAGAATGGCAATCATTAAAAACACAAACAATAACAAATGCTGGTGAGAATGTGGAGAAGTAGGAACTCTAATACACTGTTGGTGGGTTTTCAAATTAGTGCAACCACTTTGGAAAACAGTGTGAAGGATCCTCAGAAGACTGGAAATGAACCTACCATATGACCCAGCAACACCACTTCTAGGTATCTACCCAAAAGAATGGAAACCAAATTACCAGACGAATGCATGTGTATCTATGTTTATAGCTGCACAATTCACAATTGCCAAACTATAGAACTGGCCAGAATGTCCATCAACAGATGGATGGATTACAAAACTATGGGATATGTACACAATGGAATTTTATGCAGCGATCAAGAAGAACAAAATTATGTCATTTGCAGGGAAATGGATGGAATTAGAGAACATTATGCTTAGTGAGATTAGTCAGTCACAAAAAGTGAAAAGGTGGATGCTCTCCCTAATATGCCAAAGCTAGGGAGAAAAGGGCATAGGAGGGACTCCAGACAAAGATGGAGAAAACCTTATATGAGTAAAGAAGGTGACCTAACTGAGGGAGATGGGAGGGGAGAGGGAAACACTCTAATGCACAGGATGTATATACACAAACTTATCAAAGTCAACTAACACAAACTTATCAAAGTCAACAACTATGCTGAGCATGAGAAGGAGGACAGGTGAGGGAATGGGGGTGGGAATTGGGAGAGGGCTAATTGACCAATGTGTGCATGTATATTTCTACCACCCTTAAACCCATCAAGATGTATGATTACAATGCACCAATAAAAAAACCATAAAAATAAATAGAAAAGGTAAACAAATGCACAAGGAGTTAGAGAATTGATGTGCTATCAAATAACTATAATTAATAGTTTGGAGACAGCAGATGAAATATAGATAATTTTATAACAGAATTTATTTATTTATTTATTTATTTATTTATCTATTTATTTATTGCGGTACCGGGGATTGAACGCAGAGGCGTTCTACCTCCACGCTACGCCCCCGGCCCTATTTTTTTATACTTTATTTTGAAACCGTGTCTCACGAAGTTGCGGAGGGCCTCACTAGGTAGAGAGAGAGAGAGAGAGAGACAGAGACACAGAGAGACAGGGAGAGAGAGAGAACGAGAGAGCTGAGGCTGGCCGCGAACCTGGATCCTCCGGTCTCCGCCTCCCAAAGTACTGGGATTACAACCGTGCGCCACCACGCCTGGCTAAAATTTATTTTTAAAAAAAAAACAAATGGAAATTCTAGAACTGAAAAATAAAGTAACAAATTAAACCCTCAATTTAGGTGAACTAAGAGAAGATTATATGCAGAACATGAAAGAACTAGAATATAAGTCAGTAGAAAATACATTGAAGAACAGAGACATATAAAAGATAAAAATTACATAATGACCATAGTATGTTTGTGTATAAAAATGTCTTTGTTTTTATGGTTTTATTGGTGGATTGTAATTATATATCGTAGTGAGGTTCAATGTGGTGATACAAACATACATGTACACAGCACTTGGTGTGTTGCCTCCTGATTACAACCTGCTCCCCCCATTCCTCCCCATACATGTTAGTGGGATTGGTGGTGATAACCTTCACATAAGCGCATAACACTAGTTGAATTGTTTCCTTCATCAATTCTCCTTTTTCCTCTCTCCTCCTCCCTCCCCCAATCCCCTTTCACTATTCTACTGGTCTCTTTTCTCATTTATCTAAAGTCCCTTTTGTTTTCCTTTTTCTCTCTAGCTTCCACATATAAGAGAAAACATATGACCCTTAACTTTATGAAAGTAGATTATCTCACTTAGTATAATATTCTCTATTTCCTCCATTTTCCTGCAATTGACCTATTTTTGTTCTTCTTTATTGCTGAGAAAAATTCCGTGTATATATGCCACACTTTCTTCATTCATTTGTTGACAGACACCTAGATTGGTTCCATAATTTGACTACTGTGAAAGGTACTGCTATAAACATGGATATGCATATATCATTATAATATTCTGACTTTAATTCTTTGGGAAAGATACTGAGGAGTGGTATAGCTAGGTCATACAGTCTTTTGAGTCTTTCCAGTCTTTTGAGGAACCTCCATACTGATCTCTATAGTGGTTGTACTAATTTGCAACCCCACCAACAGTGTATAAGAGTCCCTATTTACCAACATCCTCTCCAGCATTTATTATTGTTTATATTCTTGATGATCATCATTCTAAGTTAGATGGAGTTAGATGGAATGTCAGTGTAGTTTTGAGTTGCACTTCCCTGATTGCTAATATTGTTGAACATTTTTCCATGTATTTATTGGCCATTTGTATTTTGTTTTGGTCAGCTTCCCTATACTGTGACCAAAATACCTGACAAAAACAACTCATAGGAGGAAAGGTTTATTGGGGCTTATGGTTCCACAGGTTTTGGTCCATAGGGTGGGCTCCAAGGTGCAAACTGCAGTGGGGGTGGCTCTGGTGGCAGCGGTGATAGGGTACATGGCAGAGGAATGTGGCTCTCACATCACGGCATACTAAAGTAGAGAGAGAACAAGGGGAAGAGATGAGGGACATATATAGTCTCTAAGGCCACACCCCTAGCCTCATCCGGACTCATCTCCTCTGGCCACATTCCCCCTGCCTACGTTACCCCCCAATAAATCCATTCAAACTATTGATTCATGAGTGAATTTGTCCACTGCTGAGATTAGAAGCCTCATGATTCAATTATTTCACTTCTGAACATTTTTGCATTGCCAATACATGAGCTTTCCCAGGGGATATTCTATATCTAAACCATAACATAGTTCTTCTCTTCAGAATAGAATATACAGAAATGAATTCTCACACATAAAGACAGCTGATTTTTTACAAAGGAGCCAAAAATACATGCTGCGGAAAAGACAGCCTTTTCAACAAATGGTGCTGGGAAAACTGGATATCCATATGTAGAAGAATGAAATTAGACTCCTATCTCTCACCCTGCACGAAAGTCAACTTAAGATGAATCAGACCTAGAAATTAGACCAGAAAGTTTGCAATTATTAAAATAATCATAGGACCAACTCTCCAACATTTAGGCGCTGAAGGAGATTTCCTCAGTAAGACTCCCAAAGCTCAGGAATAAAAACATGAATCAATAAATGGGATTGAATCAAATTGAAAACCTTCTGTGCAGCAAAGGAAGCCATCAAGAGTCTGAAGAGGGATCGGCAGGAAGATGGCGATGGAGTAAGGACCCTTAGACGGGCCTGTCTCTAACTCTTCTCGGCGAACTCCAAACTTAGCAGCATTCCACACCGCAGACTACCCTCATGGGAGGTGGGAAGTAAAGACAAAGAAGTTTAATAACATCTACATGGCCACCTATAAACACCCAGGCTGAAAAAGAAAAAACTCAACCAACCAGAGACGTGAGAACTATAGTGCACATTGTGGACTGTGCTCCACGGTCCAGTGGGAACCTTTGGAAGACCAGAAAAATCTTATAATCAGCTACCTGAGAATTATTTCACAGAAATCTTGATCACCAGCCACAGAATCACACAGCCCCATAATGACAGGACGGAGAAGGAAGACCACATCTAAGTCCCCATCCATCCCAACCCTCACTCCACCGCACACCCAGCGGCAGAGGTGAGTGTACGAAACCCAGGGAGGGGAGTCCAGAATCCTCACAGTGTAACTGAAAAGAGACCATAAAATGTGGGTGGGAACACATACAGACTGTGGCTGCACGCTGCACACAAAACTCTGAGGAATGCACCAGTTCTGAAAGCTACAGACCAACCCAGTCTTCTCTGTGGAGAGCACAGAGTCCAACGCTTGCATTGGGATGGGCCTCAGCAACACTCAACACCCACACGGTCAGAGAGAGAGACAACAGGCCAGGGCATCACTGCAGGAGACCAAACCATTGAGGCTGCAAACTGACCTCATTGCTACAGGTTAAAGAGCGAGAATGCTTGGAACGTGTTCGAGAACCTACTGTAATAAGTGGACCTTAAATGGCTGAAAGTATCCACACAGAACCAAGAGGGTGGCAGAGGCCAAGGGCAAGAGGTTTTTTGTTTGTTTGTTTGTTTTATTTGTTTTTCTCTTCATCTTTTTGTTCTGTAGGTTTCTTTGTTTTTTGCTGCTGCTCTGTGTATTTATAGGGTCTTTTTTAACCCCCTTTGTGAGTATTTTCCTCTTCCCTATCTCCTTCCTTCTCTCCTTACTTGTTTTTTTTCTGTTTTGTGGTACAGGGGATTGAGTCTAGGACCCCGGTGAATTGAGTCTAGGACCCTAGTCTTGCCCTAGCTGGGTAAGCACCCTGGGCCACACTCCCAACTCCCAGCCTAAAAAAGCCTCCTCCCAGCAACCAGCAGGGGCCAGGCCCTCACTGCACCTCCTCCCTAATCTGCCTTCTTAGCAAAGTAGGAGACAGAGTGGACAGGGGAGCAGGTCTGAACAAGAGTTTCTGAACCTTCACATCTCTTCTCAGCAAGCCTCAAATCAAGAAGAAGAAGAAGAAGAAGAAGAAGAAGAAGAAGAAGAAGAAGAAGAAAAACCACCTAGCAAGGAAACATCCAAAGCCACAAGGGAAAGCAGCTCTTTTCCAACAAAGAAACTTTACTCATTCCCGATTAAGCAATTCTTAACATTCCTTTTATTTATTTTTTCTCTTTTTCTCTTCCTCTCCTCTTGTGGGCGTACATGCAAGAGATTGTCTGTGTTGCTTTGTCTGTCGAACTCCTAGTGAACCTGTCTGTCAGTGCCTCCTATTAAATCTATTTCATATCACTATACCTAAATATTCTACATTGGCTACCAGAATCCTCCTTTATTTTCACTATCTCTAATC
Source organism: Glis glis (assembly GCA_004027185.1). Taxonomy (NCBI): domain Eukaryota; kingdom Metazoa; phylum Chordata; class Mammalia; order Rodentia; family Gliridae; genus Glis; species Glis glis. The sequence continues at coordinate 14,806 of PVJS01006581.1, read as the reverse complement.
TTTACTATATATTACCTAATTACACTCAAACTCTTTTTCTGCTTGATTCTATTTTCTTCTTTACCCTATTCTTGCATTCCTTACTCTAGCTCCTTTCTCCTCATTCACACTTCACCATTGAATACAATACAATTTGTCTTTGTATACACCAGCTGACTCCTCTAAACCCCCACTCCTGGGGTTGGATCTGATAGGTGAACCAACAGGAAGGACTGCCAGACACTGAGGACAAACTAACTACAGCTGACTGATGGAACCGCCCAGCACCTCACACATTGAAGTTTAAAAATGCAAGGGGCACAAACTGCTCTTTTCACACCTGAGTCTACTTCCTATTACAGAGGCAACAGACAGGTCCCCGGACCTTAACACCTGGAACCCATCAACATCACCATTGCAGTGGGCAGACAGAGCCCTGGAGTAACTGCAAACCAGTACTGATGATCTACAGGCAGAACAACAGTGGGATGATACAGGACACAGACCTCAAAGTAGGCACTAAAGGGTGATAAATACTCAGCAGGAAGCTGAGAATACAGTAGAGGCTATTCATTTTAAGGCATACATCTAAGTAAATATCGACCTCCAGAATAAAATACTATAAAGGGAGAGAGATTAGACATAGGAAACCCACAGAGCGAGAGAGAGCCATCAAAAGCAACAAAGATATGAACTTAAGAAGCATAAAATCATGAGAAAGAAGAATAGCAAGGAAACAATGAGTTTCCACAATCTCACAACAAAAGAACCCACTCAAGAAATTCACTGCCAGAAAAACAAATAACCCAGTAAAAAATAGGCAAGTGAACTAAATAGGCACTTCACAAAAGAAGAAATACAAACAAATGGCCAATAAATGTATGAAAAAATGTTCAACATCATTAGCAATCAGAGAGATGCAAATCAAAACTATCCTGAGATTTCACCTAACCCCAACTAGAATGGTAATCATTAAAAACACAAACAACAACAAATGCCGGTGAGGATGTGGAGAAGTAGGAACTCTAATACATTGTTGATGGGATTGCAAATTAGTGCAACAACTTTGGAAAATCACAGTGTGGAGGATCCTTAGAAGACTGGGAATGAACCTACCATATGACCCAGCTATACTACTCCTAGGTATCTACCCAAAATGATGGAAACCAAACTACCAGAGTAATGCATGCATAACTATGTTTATAGCTGCACAATTCACAATTGCCAAACTATGGAACCATCCAAGATGTCCATCAACAGATGGACATCTGTTGGATGGTTCACAAAACTATGGGATATGTACAGAATGGAATTTTATGCAGCCATCAATAAGAACAAAATTATGTCATTTGCAGGGAAATAGATGGAACTGGACAACATTATGCTAAGTGAGATTAGTCAGTCACAAAAAGTGAAAAGTCTGTTCTCCCTAATATGCGGAAGCGAGGGAGAAGGGGGACATATGAGGGACTCTAGACAAAGGAGGAGAAACCTTAGATGAGTGAAAGAAAGTGACCCAACTGAGGGAGATGGGAGGGGGGAAGAGGGAAACACCTCAATGGACATGATGTACATGCACGAACTTATCAAAGTCAATCACTGTGCTGAGCATGGGAGGAGGGGAGGGGGAGGGAATAGGGCAGGAACTGGGGGAGGACTCAATGAGTGCTGTGTGCCTGTGTGCCTGAATTTCACCCTGAATTTCAGCAAGATGTATGATTACAAGACACCAATTAAAAAATATAGCATATCCAAGCCGGGCATGGTGGTGCACACTTGTAATCCCAGTACTTTGGGAGGTGGAGACCAAAGGATCCGGGTTCGCGGCCAGCCTCAGCTCACGTGCGCTCTCTCTCTCTCTCTCCCTCTCTCTCTCTCTCTCTCTCTCCCCCTCTCTCTCTCTCTCTCTCTCCCTGTCTCTCTCTCTCTCTCTACTTAGTGAGGCCCTCTGCAACTTCATGAGACCCGGTTTCAAAATAAAGTATAAAAAAATAGGGCCGGGGGCATAGCGCGGAGGTAGAATGCCCTTGCATTCAATCCCCGATACCGCAAAAAAATATATATATATATAGTATATCCAAAAAATGATCAAAGGTTATTTGTGGAAAAAAAATGATCAAAGGTTATTTGTGGAAAAAAATGGTCAAAGGTTATTTATGGGGAAAAAAAATAGTCTGAAGATACCCTACAGAATGGGAGAAAATCTTTACCAGCTACTCCTCTGATAGAGGACTAATATCTAGAATTTATAAAGAACTTTAAAAAACTTAACACTAATTAAACAAATAACCCAATCAAAAAACGGGCAATTGAACTGAAAACTTTTAAAATTAAATATTTAAATGGGAGATTTTTTACTCCCTACCTCACATAATATGCAAAAAATCAGCTCCAGATAGACTATTGAAGGCTTCTAGAAGGTAACAAAGAAGAATACAAAACTCACTAACCATGAAAGACCAATAAGTTTAAGTGCTTTAAAATGCTTTAAAATATGATGATATGCCCATCAATGACATCATCAAGAGAGTAAAAGGTCAAACCATGGACTGGGATCAGATAATTGTATTTCAAATAATTGACAAGGGACTCATATAAAATATGTATAAATAAGGAAAACATAGATTATAAAATAAAATTAGTATATAAAATATATGTTCATACAATTTCCAAAAGAAAATTTCCCAATAAATACATATAATATTGCTTCTCTGAATTAGTCATTTGGGAAATAACCAAAACTGCAATGGAATATCAGTAAATAGACACCAGAGGGCTAAAATTAAAAAAAGACTCACAATAACAAGTATTTGGAGAGGATGTGAAACAGAATTTTCACACACTGCTAAAGAAAGTGGGAAAGTGCTATAAATAAAGCTGTACATCTAGAGGTAAACATGCATATACATCATAATCCAGCAATTCCATTCTTAGCTATATACCCAACAGAAAATACATATGTATATATGCCATAAAAGTTATAAGAATGTTCATAACAGCAGTATGCATATTAGCACACATTTACAAACATCCTTGATACTGAGCAACTATTGATGTGGGACATGTGGAGTTTCTCTAGGACAATAAAAATGGATGAAATGACATTCCATGGAAACACACTTATTAATTTCACATTAGGAAAAAAGAAGCCAGACATGAAAGAATTCACATAGAGTGACATTTATATGAGGTTTAAATGCAGGCATAGATAGATAATTTAACCAATTATCTATCATGTTGCAAGTCAGGCTAGTGATGAACACGGGGTGGGCGGGGAAGGCTGGAGGGAGGGGCGGGAGTGGAGACTGGAAGATGGGAAATACGTGTCACCTCTTGGTTTGATTGGTGGTGTCTTAATGTGCTCCCTTAAGACGTACATTTTTCTGCCTGTATGTTATACTTAAATAACAAAAGTTTCCTTTTAAAAATGATCCACACTGAAAATTCAGTGCAATAAGCAATTTAACTTATAATTTTCATAGTTCATTTCTTCTAAATACTGGTTCAGCAATATTCTCTTGGGGCTTCAATTGATTGTCCTCCTTTTCCAAATTATTTGCATGTCACTGCTCATTTACCTGGGTATAAGGCTAAAACGTCCTCTTCCTCATTTTGAAATATCTTTGGCTGATGCTTCATCTCTACTGAGATAAGTGCCAGAACAATTAGCTCCAAATCCATATTTAAAGCTCATTTGGAATAAATTTGCATATGGCATTTGTGAGCTTCCAGCTCTCACCTGTTAAGTCAGTACGAAAAATAAACTCTGGTTGAACTCTGCTGCAGATCTTCAAAATCATCTCAATACCATGAAAGGGATGGTTTCCAAGAGTGAGGCCCCATGAAAAAATGTTGATGACACGTTGACTATTTAAAGAGTAAGGGAGGGATTTGCAATATGCAAAATTTCAGTGTTGGAAGATACTCGCTGATACTGGAAAAGCCTTGCCAAGTGATCATCCAGTTTCTACTTCCTCATCGTCTGACGGGCCTGGCATCTGAAGTCATTCATTACTTACAAGCTAAAATGTCTCCCTTTACCATCTACTCCATCTTTAATTATGCCTTATAGCCACATAGAACAAGTTGAATCTCTTTTCTACATGACAGGTCTGCAGGTTCTGATGGCATTTACCTGGTCTGGCCTGGGTCTTCTTTTATCCAAGTCTGGAGCTGTTAAAACCAATGTGATGTGGTTTCAAGTTCTTCCACCCTCCTGACCACTGTTTTCAATATCCTTCAGTCTAAGTTCCTCCTTCTTAGAGGTTCACTCAAAACATCACCAAATGCCTTCAGGGTTCCCTGACCTATGAAATGAAGTCTCTCTTGTGTGGTGTTCTCTTTGAGAACCACCTATAAGCACATCTTCCACCATTCTGTGTTTTGAGAACTTAGAGAAGGTCCTTGCATTGATCTTTACTAAATGTTATTTTGCTCTAGATTTTCTGAGGATTTTGGATTGTAAGTCTTTCATTCAATGTGAAAGAGTGTCCACTAGAACAGAACCCAGGCTTGAGTCTTTCACCAGCCCCCGAAAGCTTCCGGTTGGGCATCATGAATGTCCTTTTCGTAGAGCTATTCCCCAAGTATCATGAAGTCTGTGCTTCCATAGGAGCAACATGGCCAGCGGTGACCTTGCAAAGCCCTGACATGCAAAGCCATGAGACCTATGTCCAATGAATATTATCCATCTTCAGTCTTGTAACCTGTCCAAGATAACCTTGTTGCTACATAACTTTCCAGCCTTATGAATTAGGAGTGGGCTTTGCTCTCATAGAAGCACGAGGAGATTTGGAAGTTCATGTGCACTCAAGTTCCTCCCCACCCAGTAAGCTGGCTGCACTTGACTCTGAGCCCCATTATGCTAATTAAAACAATGAGGTAATTGCTCATGCCTCTATTGTAAATATTTATACATATTTTTAATTCATCCATTTTATAATTTGTGTGACTTTTGTCTAAAGCAACATGTTCCCTTTAAGGTATTCTATGAATTCCAAACCCACATATAGAGTGTGATCTTAAATAGGGACTGTCTAACATCCCAACCAGTACAGAGAGATAAGGATTTTTACCATATAATGTATTCAGACACTATTTTTTGTTTTTATTAATCTTTTTTGGTGCATTGTAATTGTATATCATAGTGAGATTCATAGTGATACATTCGTATGTGCACACAACATACTTGGTCTATTTTATCTCCCTACACCCCCCTTCTCTCTATCCATATAAGATAATGAGAGTCATAGTGATACATTCATATATGCACATAAAATTATTTGGTCAGACACTATATTTAAAGATCATCGTCACTTGTAAAGAAAATTCACTTCCAGGGATGATGATGATGATGATGATGATGATGATAATGATAATGAAGATGATACCCACATATTCAAAGGGAAGCTTCAAACCTGAAATCTGTATCCAGAATGCTTCTTCTACTAGAATAACTGATGTCCCTCACCTGGCTTTTCAGAGTGTGAGGAGTTCTCCTTATGTTAGGATATTATAAGGTATCATAGGGAAGTTGCCAGGGTGACAAATTTTATGGGTAACATGAAGGCACCTCAAATCTAAACTTCCTTTCAGCAAAGGACTACATTCAAGACCTATTGTAATTCTCAGGAAACAAAGTTTCATGGTGCCATTTTTTGAGAACGTGTTTTTTCTAGAAACAGAGCAGCAGCCCTTGCACTGTGGGAAACTGCAGTCATATATGTTTAGAGAAGAAATCTAATGATATGTTGACTTGGGCAGGAAGTCTTAGAATATGAAGGCAGAATTCAAATTGTTATGCATTTTGTCACACACACACACTAAACCTGGTAACTAAGTCATGATATAAAAACCTTTATTCTAGGCTAAGCCAGGTCAGCACCCAATCATAAACTTCAGACATCTCAACCCTGATTATTGAAGCAGTCTTGAATCTTTTCTCTTTCGACCTTCACCTTAACTTCCTGCCTTACTTCCAATTCTACATCCTCCCAGCTCTTGACTGTTTGACTTTGTCTCCCTTTAGTGGCCCTGTGTTTTCCCCTGGGACCTGAAGGTAGATTTGGTTTCTTCAGTCCCAGGCAGCTTCCCACCTGATTCTGCCCCAGCCTGGAACTCGTTGTCATTGATGATTCCTCTGGTTACCTAATGCACCTTCCAAATGAGGGTTTCAGAGAGCTCCACAGAGAATTGTCAGCTCTTGCTAGAGAAAGATAAGAGACAGTTACAAAAGGCCTTTTCTTTAGTAATCCCAAAAGAGTTTTATTCTCATTTTTTTTAAAATTCCTTGGTTTCCTGTTTACTTAATACCTTTGTCTCAATCTTCTATTTTGATGGCTGCATTTCCAGAGTGTGCTTCTCCGAAGAATAAATTTATTATTCATTCAATGGATGCTTATTGCATAAGACATTGTTCTTAACAGCCCAGGTCTAGAGCTCCCTGTGAGTTTGGCTCTGGCACTGCTGGAGAACTTGCCAGCTACTTGGGCAACATCTCTCATAGGCCTCATTGTACGGGCAGCTCTGCTAGCCAGAGTCCCTTTGTCTTTGAATTCCCTCACCTTGTACACCAGCCTTCCTGCTCACATACTGTCATTTTCTATCATTCCAAACTTGCACACAAAATTGCAATTTATGTACCACAATAAATTCATTGGTTTATGTTCAATATCCATATTGTATTTATAGTTCAACAAAAAGGGTGTTTATGGAATTAAGGACTGTGATTTATCTACAACTGATTCACTAATACTTAGCACAAAAACACACAAACACATATCATATGCTCAATAAATGTTTGCTTAGTGGGTAGATGGATGGATTGCTAGATGCAAATTTCATGCCAGGCAGACATAAAAAAATTCATAATTTTATATTATCCCCACGACAATTTTATTCTTGTTTTAAAAGCAAACTAGAAATACTGTGATACTTTTCTCATGATATTGTTAGCAAATACTACTATTACATGGTATTATATGAGTCAGAGTTTCATTAGTGATATTTATAATCCCATTATGTAGCATGACTTCATAAATATTTCCTTCACATTGTCTTATGTAGTCCTCGGGCAATCCTGTAAGATGGTACTTTTATTGTGTCCATAATATGTGTTCTTCAGTTTCACATTCAAAAGTGTCCTTTAAGTGCATGCCAATGTCAGTGATAGACATTAAATGTTATCTTTTCATTTATTCACACGTCTCTCTCCACAGTCAACTGAGAAAGCAAAGTATACAAAGAAAGCTTCTGTTTTCCTGGAAATGGTATTACCCAAATACAATCTGCTTATTATCTACATAGCTACAGTTGTTCCTCTATCTAGTTCCTCATTGCCAGAAAGAGAGTCCTATGGGATCACTAAATTGTCATCACTAAGTAAATTAGAAACTTCATATGTCATTAGTAAGAGGGCCAGGATGGGACCATGAGGTGTTGATAACTATAATGGTACTAAATACATATACTATTTCCTTTTCTCTTACATTTCATCTTAGACAATTAAATAGCTAAAATGAATTGTTTTATAATAGAAGAACACAACTATGATTGGGTTCATCTAATTTCATTATTCCTGGTTTAAATGTACTCTACCATCCAGATCAGTGTATTCATCAATTGTTTTCATGTATTGAAATTTAGTCTCTCATTTCCTCATACTCATCTGCAGAAACTAAAAATATGTACCAAGCAACACGAACTGAAAGTTGACACAAAGATGACATTTTCTCTGTATCGATATTTATGGCAAACACTGCTATCACCTAGCCGGGAACTTCTCTACTTCCTTTCAAAAGGGATGTCAATTTTGTTTGGTTGGCAAAGTGCCCAGCTCTGTTGGGCACACTTTTAGCCAGTAAATTCTTAGGCCAAGTTTGGTGACGCACGTCCTCTTGGCTAGTGATTGATTGGTCTAAAGATGGAAAATGAGCCTGCCACAGCCACTGGAGGTTCCTGAGAAAGGCTTTTTTCTCTCTTTGAAAAAAAAAAAAAGAAAGCAAAGAGAGAACTGTTCTTTCTTCTTGCAAACCAAGTTGAAAGAAAATAAGCACCATAGCTTTAACCACACAGGAACAAGGCTCAGAACAAGTAGCCAACATGCTGAGGTTGGCGTATCAGGTCAGTAATGAGCTGACCTTTGACATCAGTGACATAGGTGTGGCCACTGCACAAAAACCCCTACTCTACCACAATGCCTGTCTCAAGAATTCTTCCAGTGTGAGATGATTCAACTTGTTTTTTTTTTTAATCCAAAACACCCCTGATTGAATCAATGCACATGACTAGGTGCAACTGAAGAAAAGTAGGAAGAGTTCGCATCCTTAAGAGGCAGCTGAAGCTAAGGCTCTGCTTGCAGCCAGAGCGGCCCTCTCAGAGCTAACATTCACAGCTCTGTCCACTCAGGCGAGTTACCAGGCTTCCTTGGAATACAAAGTCTTTCTGTGAAAAACAGGAATATAATTCCTAGTTCACTTATCTTCACAAGATTACTGTGAAAAGGAAACGTACATAACATGCAGCTGATATATAACTGGTGTCAGGTAACCGATAAATGCTAGTTTCCTTAATTCCCTTAGAATTGTCTTCCATAGGGGTGTATGAAGTATTTCCTGGGTAACTGACTGTTCTGATCCCATTTAACTGAATTTTCATTGTATGACAAAGACAATATGAAAGGAAGGAAAATCGTATTTCTTCATGTTTCCAGAAACTTCTCAGAAGAGCTTCTGCCATAACATACACAATGACTTTTTCATTGATGTCACTTGCTATTACAACACTTAGTATCTTAATTCATGGCCAGTGTCCTACCACCTATGAAGAAAGAACAAAAGAGTTTTCAAAGCTTACATCATCAGGATATCAGGATAATTCTTTTTTTGCTTTTTGATTGTTGTACTAGGGATTGAACCCAGGGACATTCTACCTCCATGTTATACCCCCAGGCCTTTTGATTTTTTATTTTGAAACGGTCTCATTACATTGTTAAGACTGGCCTCAAACCTGCAATCCTCCTGTCTTGGCCTCCCAAGTACTGGGATTACAGGTATGCACCACCATGCCGGGCTTCATCAGGCTAATTCTACTAGAAAAGTATAATAAACCAACAGGCATATGAGGTAGTTGATAGTGCCACTTCCTGTTTCTCGTCTTTCTTTCCCTATTTCTTTCTAGAATATTTGGGATTTCAGGAATTCATCTGGGGAACATTGGATCAAGATCATAAATTCATTCTGATAGTATTTCTCTATCACATTTAAGTCTGTTCAATTTCCGATACAGGTAAGCAACAGGCACACCTGTACTGTAGCAACACATGCCCTGCAACTATGTAAGATAAATGTCCTCTTTCTTCTCTAGTCTTGGTCTGATGTTGGACATGGTACTTCCTAGGAACATATTTTGCCTGGGATAAATTTTGGGGACCTAGAGGTTGGTTATTTTCCTAAATGTCATGTGAGGGCAGTGTTATGACTTTTAAAAATCTAAGGTACCCAATGACTTGGCCTTGAACTAATAACTTTGAAGTAATTCTATTCTTCCAGGTTCAGGACTACAAAAACAAAACAAAAAACACAAGCAAGCAAGCAAACAAACAAAAAAATCCACCAATTTCACTTGGTATAAAAAACCAATATAACTGACATTGAATAGATTAAGAACTGGATAAGTTTAGCACTTCAGCTTCTTTCAACTTTAATTTTCAGAGCCAAGTGAATTGGATTTTACACTTTACTTCTTTTGATCTTTGTGTGTGGATTTAATTTGCAAGAAAAATCTTTGAATTAAATTTTCTACCTGGGATATCATAATAGAAAAGACATACATTCCAAACCAGGACATCTCTTCTAAATCAGTATCTTAATGTTATCATTTTATCTCAGTTCAGAAGTTTGTATTGAATAGTGTACCTGGATATAATATCGGTTGGGGAATAAAATAACAAATGAAAATGTGGGCTTTGGGAACAGACTGGCAATGGAATAAAATTTATTTAATATTTTGTTCTGACCTTTTTCAGAACCTTTTGGAAGAAAAATATTATAGTGATAGTCCTAGAAGGATCTTCAAAGAAACAGTGGTTCATATGAGAGGACCCACCTCTTAGAAGTAGAAGCAGGTCTGTGCTGTTAAACCTCTAATGTCCTCTCCTGAAGGGGGTGACCACATTCTTAGTTTAGCACAAGTGTAATGGTGAGCCCACTGAATTAAGAAAAGAAGCAGCAGCTCAGGAATATTAGAGAGTTTCCAGTAGAGGAGCATTCTCTTATGTTCTTTAGTTCTCCTCTTACTCCTCCCCACAGATGTGAGGCCAATTACCTTGTTAGGGAGCAATAGTAGTTCTACATTATCGTATTGGGTATAGCTAATATACCAGAAGCCCTAGACATGTAAGATGTGTTTTTTTCTTCTCACTCTTCTTCTACCCTGGCCTATGGAAATTTGCTACTCAGGGTTTTCTTTCTGCAGGCTGTGCCCAATGGGCATGAAATTGGCAAGCTCATTTGACTCTCACACCATATACAATATCAGCTTTATACTAATGATAATCTTTATTCCATCTCCCTTGATCCTTTGTCTTACAACTCCAGTCATGGGGACTTTATGTGAAGAAATGAGAACTATTAGCCTTCCCTCCAGTTCCAACATTTGGCATGCTAGCCAGTTTCTCTTTTCTCTCAGTCTGTAGCTCATACTCTTAATATATCATCTTTCATTTCAGTGTCTATGTTGTTTTGTCTGTTCCTGATAACATGCAGCAGATGCTTCCAAAATCATTGTTTTCTACTATGAATCATCAGCAGGAGGCTGTTCCTAGGATAATTGAGGTTAGAAACCTATAGGCTTCCATATGTTCCATACGTTTTCATGAAACTTATGATCCTGTTGATGCCTCTTACTCTAAGCAGACTACAATACTCTGAGAGGGAGTGGATATGTTGTGATAAGAGGACAGGAAAAAGGGAGACGAGAGAAGAAAATCAAGAAGCAGGAGGTGGAAGGGGGGAAGAAGTCAGGAAATCCTAGTTACTTCACAAAGGACCAAAGTTGGAAGTTCCCTACTCCTTCCAGTGGAATCTGTCAAGGATTTTTTTATCCTATCTGGCTCTACAGTCCAGCTTCAAAATCATAATCAATGGTGACCAATAGTGACGGCTCCAGATGAGACCACCCATGCTGTACACAGAGGTAATTCCTCGTAGAGGTGACAAATCATTCATTTCTTGCAGATGTAATTTTTAAACAAGAATGTTCAAGAAAGAAAAAGGTCTATATAATGGGTATGATTCAGGTCACAAATGAGAACACAAGAAATGTTCATTCTTACTCTATTTTAGTAATGGTTTGACTCCACAACCCCATTCCTCCACAATCGGCAGGCTGGTAAGTAAACAGCGCAGTTCTTCCTGGAGAACCCTTCTCTGTCCTGAGCAGTGGCTCATTTCCACAGTCTAAATGCTGCCAAGTCTCATCATGGGAGGAGGAAACAGTTATCAGTCTTCGATTGCTTGTCTACAGTTTCCCTACCAAAGGCTTTAATAGGATATTTAGATTTCTGCCACTCTAGCCTGACGTGGAACACAGAATGTCAGCGGGGCGCTGCAGTCCCATCTGCCCAGAAGCATCAGGCAGCTTCCCTTTGTACTTTACACCTCTGTGGTGGTGCCACCATTGAAACAGCATAGGATCCCTCTTCTCTCACACCTATCCACCCTCTATCTTCTACTCTGCCCCTAGTCTGCAAAAACATAAGGCCAGGGAGTCCTTTTACCCTGAGTTCTCTTCAGACCATTCTCTTTTCACACAGATAAACTCAGGACATGGGGACATGAGGATAAACAAAACCCATATTTACTCTCTCATCCCATGCTCTTGCTGTTCATGCTTCAATGTGGGGAACAAAAGAGGAACCAGTAAAAAACAAATAACAAAATGTTAACCAGCCACCCACTGTCCTGACCACGAAAATTCTCTTCTTATCTTTGCCTGCCCATCTGCCCAATCTCTTTGTTGTTAATTTTATGTAAATTCAATTGCAAGTTTCCACAATTGTTAATTTGTTATAATGGAGGAATAAATTACGTATGAACTTTTAAAATAGTAATTGTGATCTTTTTTTCTAAAAATGATAAATGCTCACTTGGGACACTTTGGAAAACTTCTTAAAATTATCGTGAAGTAAACAAGGACCCGGAATGCCACCACCCAGAAAGAAACACAGCTGAGATGTTGACATGCATATATTTGGGTAGTTTTCAAGAATTTTATGTAGCAGAAGAGCTGAGCTTGGAATTAAAAGTTTTGTTTTCCTTGGCTATAAGGAATATTATAGTCAACATCTATATTTAGTTATGCATCATATACTTCAATACTTAATTTGGAGCCTAATGTCTCATGAAACTATCTTTACTGTGGAATGCTCATTTCACTAATAGAACATCATATAAAATTGTCTTCTTTATTCTTTTAATCTTTGTCTTTAAAATTTGTATCATCTTCTTGGCTTTTGTTTGTGGTTTCCTAATATCAGAACTTTACTTTAAATTTAGTTCTGGATTCTTTTGTTTTAACATCTCACTTAGTTTAAGAGTCTTTGTTTGAAGTAGGTAACTTTTACACATGATAGGTATTGTCACAATCTCATTTGGGTCTTACTCCCACTACCTAATTTATGTTTTTTTTTAAATGATACTGGGGATTGACCCCAGGGGCATTCTACCTCCAAAACCGGGTCTCACTAAGTTGCTGAGACTGGTCTCAAAACTGCAATCCTCCTAGCTCAGCTTCCCGAGTACTGTGATTACAGGCATGTGGCACTGTACCCAACTAATTTATGCTTCTTTATCATGAGGAAGGAACATAGAAAGTGAAAAATCAACATTATATTTCCTGGCTAAGCACTTTAGATATTTTCATTAAAATCATAACAAGAAGAAGAAGACTCATATTTCTACTTTTTTAAGGGCCAGTTGGAGTCATATGAGGTGGACCTATAGCTAGACTGGTGAAGTCTTTAACAATAAATGTCTTGATCCCATTTCACAAATAAGAAGAAACAGAATTGGTAGAGGAGGTGACACATTGCGACACAACTTTATTTAAGATTACCCATCTCATCAGGACCAGGGATTATGTCATTACCCAAATTTTAGTCATCACCTGCTTTGAACTTTTTTTTCCTTCTTAGTTTTTTTTTTTATTGGTGCATTGTAGTCTGACATCACAATGAGTATCAGTTTGGTGTTAACATACATGCACAAAGCTCTTAGTGTCCCTCCCCCCACCCCCCCCACATGTAGCACTGAGAATGATGTTGATATAATCTCACATGTACACATTGTTTATGATAGTAATTCCATAGATTCACTTCTTTCTTGCCCTTCCCCTTCCCTTGTACCCCTTCCCTTACACCACTGAGGGTTCTCTGTTGTCATTGGAGTCCCTTTTGTGTCCCCATTACTCCCTAGGTTGCACATATTAATGAAAACCTATGTACCTTCTTTTTTGTGATTGGCTAATCTCACTTAACATAATGTTCTCCAGGTCTTTCCATTTTCTTGCAAATGCTGTTATTTTGTTCTTCTTTATTGCTGAGAAGAATTCCATTGTGTGTATTTTCCATAATTTTATAACCCATTCATCTGTTGATGGACATCTAGGTTGGTTCCATAATTTGGCCACTGTGAATTGTGCTGCTATGAACATGGATATGCAAATATTACTGTAGTTTTCTAGTTTCAATCCCTTTGGTATGATACCCAGTAGTGGAATAGCCGGATAATATATGGGTGGATTCATTTCCAGTTTTCTGAGGAATTTCCACACTGATCTCCACAGTGATTGAACTAGTTTGCAATCCCACCAACAGTGTAGAAGAGTCCCAATTTCCCCACATCCTCGCCAACATTTGATGTTGTTTGACTTCTTAATGCTTGCCATTCTAATTGGGGTCAGATGAAATCTTAGAGTAGTTTTGATTTGCATCTCCCTGATTGCTAATGATGTTGAACATTTTTTCATGTATCTATTGGCCATTTGTATCTCTTCTTTCATGAAGTGTCTATTCATTTCAGTTGCCCACTTCTTAATTGGATTGTTTGTTTTCTTAGTGTAAAGTCTTTTAAGTTCTTTGTATATCCTAGATATTAGACCTCTGTCAGAGGGATAGCTTGCAAAGATCTTTTCCCATTCTGTAGGCTTTCTCTTTAAGGTCTTGATGGTTTCCTTTGATGAGTAGAAGCTTTGTAGTTTAATGCTATCCCACCTATTAATTCTTGTTTTAATTTCCTGTGCTTTGGAGGTCTTGTTGAGGAAGTTTCTACCTGTGTCTATATGATGGAGTGTTGGACCTATGCCTTCTTCTAATAATTTCACAGTCTCTGGTCTAACTTCCAAATCTTTGATCCATCTCGAGTTGACTCTTGTGCAGGGTGAGAAGTAAGGATTCAGCTCCATTTTTCTACAGGTAGATAACTAGTTTTCCCAGTACCATTAGTTGAAAAGACTGTCCTTTCTCCAATGTATGTGTTTAGCACCTTGGTCGAAAATCAATTGGCTATAAGTTTGTGGACTTGTTTCTGTATCTTCTATTCTGTTCCACTGGTCTATGTGTCTGTTTTTGTGTTTTATTACTATAGCTCTGTAGTATAATTTGAAGTCAGGAATTGTGATGCCTCCTGCATGGTTCTTATTGCTGAGAATTGCTTTGGCTATTCTGGGTCTTTTGTTTCTCCATATGAAACTAATGACTGATTTTTCTAGCTGTGCGAAAAATGATGTTGGTATTTTGATAGGGATTGCATTGACTCTGTAGATCATTTTT
>PVJS01006580.1:0-59268 GCA_004027185.1 Glis glis | reverse complement strand
AGAGAGAGAGAGAGAGAGAGAGAGCTGAGGCTGGCCGCGAACCTGGATCCTCCGGTCTCTGCCTCCCAAAGTACTGGGATTACAAGCGTGCGCCACCACACCTGGCATCTCTAACTATTATAACAACCATTACAGGCAGGACTTGGACTGCCTTGTCAAGTTGACCTTTTGTCAACTACTATATGACCCAGCAATAGTGTTTCTAGGCATCTCCCCAAAGGAAATGAAATCAGATTAGTAGAATCAAACATGCATATCCATGTTCATAGCAGCACAATTTATAATAGCCAAATTATGGGACCAGCCTAGATGTCCATCAATGGATGAATGAATCACAAAAGTTTGGTATATACACACAATG
Source organism: Glis glis (assembly GCA_004027185.1). Lineage (NCBI taxonomy): Eukaryota > Metazoa > Chordata > Mammalia > Rodentia > Gliridae > Glis > Glis glis. The sequence continues at coordinate 58,907 of PVJS01006580.1, read as the reverse complement.
GAATTTTACTCAGACATAAAGAAGAACAAAGTTAGACCATTTGCAGGAAAATTGATGGAACTCAAGAACATTATACTGAGTATACCCAGTCCCAGAGAACAAATAGATGTATGTTCTCTCTTATATGTGGAAGCTAGAGAGATATTTGGCAATAATATTTGGCAATAATAACACCAGATAGATGAGCTGAGACTCCAGGGGAGTGACCAAGGGTGATTAGAGAAGTGAGGACGAAGTCATAAAGAATGCAATAGTAGAAATAATGCTATGAACATATACAAAATTGCCAATTCCAATTTCAAAGACTTGAGGGTGGGGGGACCCAGTGGGTAGAGCACCAAAAGTGTGTGCATCTATTTTTCTAACACACTGTACCCCGATATACAATGCACCCAATAAAAAATGATAGTGCTTAGCTTATGATCACTTCCCTACCTCATACTAACTTCCCTAACTCTAACTCAAACTCATAACAACTTTCGACATTGACCCTTACACCTTTGTTGAAGTCCATCATTTCCTTAGCTTTTGGGACACTGTATTCTTCTGATTCTCTCTACCTCTCTGACTTCTCTTTCTCAGTCTTCTGTGGTTTTCTTCTTTCAATTGCAGTCTGGAAAGTCTGGAAGTCTCTTCTTTTATGCTCTTTCCCTAGGTAACCTCTACAATTAAATGAGTGTTCAGTAATATATACATACGTGTGTGTGTGTGTGTGTGTGTGTGTGTGTGTGTGTGTGGTCTAATAGTTACAGCTCCAGCTTGGACCTCTTCCAGAAAGCACACTCTTAGACTTATGTATCTAAGGTCTCCTTGAAACATCAATTTAAAGGTCAAATATGCATCTAAAAATTGGCATTCAAATCAGAACACAGAACTACTTACTAGACACTACTACTACTTATTCCAGTGCAGTATCTATTCGAATGCAGTACTTCCAACCATTTTCTTTTTTCCTGTCTCAGTAAATGGTTTCATCTTCCTTCCAATTTCTTAAGCCAAAACCTTGGAGTTGTCCTTGACTACTCACCTTACATAATCCCTTAAAAGCTGTGCATCAGCACTCTACCTATGAAACATTTTGCTAATAAAACTTTTTTTCACTACTATGATCCTAATCTAAGCCACCACTATTTCTCTTATCTTTTTCCTCAGTTTTTACTCAGACTATTTCTTACCTGAACTATATCTTCTTTTGTTTTCTCTTCTCCTCTCTTCTCTTGTGTTATTTTTGTCTTTTCATCTCTTTTATTTTTTTTCTTTATTTCCCATTTCTTACATAGACTATTGAAATGATTTCATAAGTACTTAACTGCTCCATATTTTCTAAATTTCCCTTCTAAAAAATCTAGCTTTCTCTCTGGAGGATGAAGACCTTCACAATGTAGTTCCCAATTTCCTCACTGTTATGGTTTGGAATGTCCCTCGAAGGCCTTTGTGTTAAACCCTTGGTCCTCAGCTTGGCACTGTTGGAAATTGGTAGAAACCTTTCATATGTGGACCTACCAGGAGGTTTTAGATCACTGAGGCATGCCTGGAAGAGGAATGTGGGATTCCTGCCTCTTTCTCTCTCTCCTTGCTTCCAGGCTGCTATGAGGTGAGCAGCTTGCTTCACCACATGGTTCTTGACATATGTACTGCTTTGCCACAAGCCCCAAATCAATGGGGCCAACCAGCCATGTACTTACACCTCCAAAACTGTAAACCAGAATAAACCTTTCATCTTGCATAAGTTAATTATCTCAGGTATTTGTTATAGTAATGGAAAACTGACTAACACACTCTCCAATCTCATTATCTTCCAGTTCCCCACTCTATCTCATGATTCCTTCCACACTCATCTGCTATATCTTCCTTGGTCACATAAACTCTTTCTTAACCATAAGCCTTTAAAACATCCGTCCCTTTGCCTGCATGCCTGCAACACTATAGACCTTATCTTTGAAGGGCTGGTTTATTTATATTATTGAGGTTTCAGAAAAAAATAATAATGTCCTTGGCATGGCTGTGGCTGTTTGGTCTAAGGAGCTTCTCTCAATACACCTTTCTGTTTTAAATGCATAGTAGCATTTTCATCATATGTTTGTTCAATATTTTCTTTCTCCCATAGAAAGGTAAGCTTCATGAGGGCTAGGACCTTATCTTGGTCACTGGTTCTATCTGCAAAAACTAAAATAGTACCCAATACACACTGGTTTCTTAGTTTGTTTTGACTTATAGAAGAGTACCTGAGATTGGGTAATTTATAATGAGGTGAAATTTATTGGATCACAGATATGGAAGCTGGGAAGTCCATGGTAATGGGGCCAGCATTTGACCAGGGCCTTCTTGCTGCAAGGATGGAAGGCAGAAAGGCTAGAGAGGGCAAGAGGAGGCTAAACTCATCCTTTTAAAGAAGTATGAAACCCACCCATAAAGGTACAGCCTCATGGCCTAATCACCTAGTAAGGGTTCCACCTCCCAATACTGTTACAACAGCAATTAAATTTCAACATGAGTTTTGGAGGAGACAAACATTTAAAACATAGCAAGTGGGCACTTGATATTTATTGAATGAATAAATTAATGAATCTTGCATGCAGAAGGCATTTAACAAATTACAAAATGCTTTCTGTACTGTTATACCATTAAATTTTTAAAAACACCCCACAAGTAAATAGTTCCACTCTTTGAAGTTGGAGCTCCAATAAGCCTTGTGATGTTGCCAAGGTCAAGAATGTTGATGCTATGGTGTGACCTTAGTTTATCTATACTTAAGATTACCGTAGAACAGCACATAGTATAAAACAAGGCACACAATATTCACTTAAGAAAGGTGTTCTGAATGGGTTAATTATATAATATTGAAAAGATGGGCCCATGTCTTCTTCATTTGTTACCATAATTCCTAACACAGGGTCTATAATTAGTACATAGTCACGTATGTTTAGTAGAATAATTAACAAATAAATGAATTAATTTAATTTCCCTCTATTTTTAATATGCAGTGGTTATTTCCCTCTATTTTAATATTCAGTGGTCATGCATGAACTAAGTGCTTATTAATTATACTAATTAGTTGGTTAGCTAATTGAATTAGCTTTGGAGAAATTTTTTTTAACTTTTTATATTCATTTATTGGTGCATTGTAATTATACATTTTGATATATGTCAGGGTATGAACATCATACATGCACACATTGCACATTTAGCCCTCCCTTCAATCCCATCCTATTCCCTCTCCCTTCCCTCCCTTTCATGCTCCAGATAGTGATTGAGTCTTATAGGTTTGTGTATGTACATCATGTGCTATAGCGTGTTTCCCTCCACTCCCCTCCCAACTCCCTCAGTTAAGTCACCTTCCTTGTCCATCTAAAGATTTCTTCTTCTTCCCTTCTAAGTCCATTCTATCTAGCTCCCACAGATTAGGGGGAACATCCGATTTTTTACTCTTAGTGACTTACTAATATCGCTTAGCATGATGTTATCTAGTTCTCTCCATTTCCCTTCAAATGATGTGATTTTGTTCTTCTTTGTGACTGCGTAAAATTCCATTGTGTACATATCCCATAGTTGAGAAATGTTTAAAGAGACTTTCATGATACGTTTTGAGACATGTAGAGTACCAGATTACGGATGGCACCGATACTACATATCCCAATTCAACAATGATGCTCGGGTATCAATCTACAGTTACACTAGTTAGAAGGAGTTCTGGTAAGTGGCTGTCATAACAACATATTTTTTAAATCTTTCTGAGTATTCACATGAAAATCAGCATAAAAGTTATATAGCAAAACCAAACTCATACACAGTATTTACAAAAACACCAAATGAGGGGTATCTCCATGAATCCCAAAGTCCAAGCACATGAAGACAACCTATCAACAGCTATATACCTGAGTTACATGAGCATCTGTGCTAGCAGAGTCAGGGATGCAATGAGGTGCATGACGGACCTGAGACTAGAACTTAAAAATACTCAGTATTTATTGCCTCACAAGTGCTGCAGACTGATGTGACCACAACAGATGAAACTAAGAAAGATTTTTGTCTACTCCAGAAACATAATTTATAGCAATGCTTGAAGGAGCTGTTGCAGATTGGATGCTGTGAAAATTTAAAACTAAGCTATGAATGCAGCCTTCCTGCCCTGGGCCTCACACTAGGAGAAACTGCGAGAGGAGATTAGATGTTGAGCAGGTTAGAAGTAAGAGGAGAAGGTGAAAGAATTCTAAATAAAGTGCAGGGAGGCAAAACCAAGAGAATTTAGAAAGATGTCCCCCATGTCTTTGAATGCTACATGAAAATAAGAGAGGACGGAGTTCTGTGAAGCGGTATCATGAACCTCACCTCCTTCTAAAAACTGGAGGAAAGAATCAAGTATTTATTTTACCTGTTCTATGTGAACTGTACCATAAGTATACAAAAAGCACATGAGATATAGTACATTTTTATAAAGCTATTTTAATGAATAAGTGAAAAAGAAATATAATTAGACTATCAGCAGCAGCAATCCCCAGTAAACTAAGGGGTCCAGGAACTAAGCATCAACTTTTGTTGAAATCCCAAATAGCAGCAAAATTCACAACAACCAAATTATGGAACCAGCCTAGGTGTCCATCAACAGATGAATGGATTACAAAAATTTTACACAGCCATAAAGAACAAAATTATGTCATTTGCAGGAAAATGGATGGAACTAGAGAATATGCTGAGATTAACCAGTCTCAGATAGTCCGGGATTGTATGTTTTCTTTCATATGTAGAAGATAGAAATTGGGGAGCAAAAGGGACTTCAGATAAAGGAGAAGAAACTCCAGTGGGGCTATAGAGGAGGTTTAGGGGAGAAAAGGGGTAGACTTGATGAATTAAACAGCTCAAATAATGCTATTGTATATATGAAATTATCAATATCAATATCAATCTCAATAAAATGTATGCAGAAGGGGAGGGAGTGGTGCAGGATCTGGAGGGAAAGATACCAAGTACTGTGTGCATGTATGTTCCTATCACTCTGAACTTCATTACGATGTATAATTACAATGCCCAATAAAAGCATATTAAAAATAAAATGATATAGACCGACAACTAACTATTATGTGGCGGGTGATGAAAGAACATCAGAGTGAATCTAGTTTTGCAAAGGGATTGAGCATGAGCCTTATGGAGCTTCTGGAGTCAACTGCTAATCTTCAAGCACTACAGAGAACAGAGGAAGTTAATGAATTGCACCATGAGAATGCAATCCAGAAAATCGATGCTGTGGGAAACTCTATAAACCAAATGACCCAGTTTGTTCGACAGATATATTATAAGGAAATGAAAGGGGTGGAGGGGACAGTGGTAGATTAGAGAGAATTAAAGACATAGCCGATGTTTTAAACTGTAAGCTTAAACTATAAAATTACAAGGCTGCACACTTGGGTGGTAAAATATTAAAGAAGTCATCACTATAAAAATAGAATTATTGGTAACTTTTGGGGAGAGGGATTGGGTTATGATTAGGATAGGGTACATGCAGAGGCCAGCAAAGGCTCTTTCCTGACCTGGATTGTGGTTAGTGAGTATTTGACTAACAATACCTGGGTAAGTTATACCTTTTAATTTTTTTGTGTGTATGCATTTTTATCTTATAATAAAAATAGGTTCAAAATAGACTAACCAATATCTTCAATTTCTCTTAGAAATGTTGAACTAAATGTGGGGACTATAGAAGGGTTTTTAAGGACATGGTTTAGCATTTGGTTTCTTGGGAATCTTGAACATTGGGGTGAATCCCGGAGGCCTGAGTGGAGAGGTGACCACATAAATGGCTGAAAGTGCTATTGTGCCTATATTTACTGTCACCTCTAGGTCAGAAGGAGAGGAATCAGTCTGGTACTACATGTCAAACATTATCAGAATATTGAGTAAAGCGCTGCTTGAAAGACACTAGGGGCTAATCATTGTGATTTTCCAAATAAAAGTCAGCAGGTATTCAAAGACAGAAGCCTGAAGAGGCTCCAGGAGATGCTGAGTCACTGTAAAATGTCCCCAATTAGCATGCCAAGCTCTCCACCAGGACCCTGAGGTTAGCAAAACCCAGTGCCACACAAACAAACCATACCCTGCAGATATACAAATCCAGAGCCTCTGTGCATGTAATTGTTTCATAATATTTGCAAGAATCAGCTTCTCTTCCTGAGGCAAAAACAGAAAGCAGAGAGAATGGTTTTCTCAGAGAGCATAATTACCTAATATTTCAGTGTTGGGACAGGTTATGACAATGAGTTAACTGACCTTCTCTAAAGAGTATACCTATCACTAATTGACTAGGACAACCCTGCAAATAATCACTGGCCCAGAAGCAGAAATAGAATTGATCATCCCCTTGAAATGGTACCACCATTCATCAACCTGCCCTAAATCCATCCACTGATATCCATCCATCCAATCCACCCTCATCTCTCTTCCAGGCTACTGGAAATAACTTCCTAATGGCTCTTTGACTCTGCTTTTGGTATTTCCCCACTGAATCTATTCTACACAGTGCAACTTTTTATATAAAACCTTCCAATAATTTTTAGAAACACTTAGAAAAAAAAATCCAAACTCCATACCATAGACCAAAAGGCCCCAACTCTGCCTGAGTTCATTTACTATCTTTATCCCTCTGCTTCTTTTTGTTCTAGAACATAGTAAACTCAAACTTACCTTATGGTTTTATGCTTCTTATTTTCTCTGCCTGAAACTGTGTGGCCCTAGGTCTTCATGGGCCTGGTCTTTTACATCACTCAGGTGATAGTTAAAATGCATGTATGTCCCTAGCATTCTGAACTTCATTACGATGTGTGATTACAATGCACCAATAAAAGTATATTTAAAAACTAAAAAAAAAACCTCAGAGAACCCAATTAAAAGAAGAATTTCCAGTGTCCTTAGATATCATTGTTTTATTTTCATCATTATAATGTCAACTATCTGAAACTACACTGTTTACTTTTGTGTATTTGTCTACCTGTCTGTTCTGTCTGTCTCGACCTTCTAGAAGGAAACTCCCTGCAGGCAAGGGTGTTCTTTTCATTATCTCCATTGTGATGAAAGCCCTATGCATCCCATAATAACTCCATGAGTATCTGCTGTATTGTTCAGGGTTCACTAGATTAACAGAATTCAAAGAATGAGTATATGAAAAAGGGGTTTATTAGATCAGCTCACAATGTAGTCCTGAGTTTCAACTGCACGTGAAGAATCAGAGGAATCAGTAGCTGGTCGGGTGGTCCAAGAGCTGGAGCCTTAGGATTGAAGCAACCACCAATTCAGTCCAGTCCAAGATGTGAAGATAAGGAAGCTCTTCGGAGAAACGATGGTGAAGTTTCAGTTCGAAGGCTGGAGGCCGACGATCTCAGACGAGAGCAGAAGATCAAGAAGCTCTTCAAGGAAACGGCAAAGTCGCAGCTCCCTCTATGCGGCTTTCTCCTTCTTTTATCTAAGTCCTGCACTTATCAGAACCCTGCTGCCCACATTTAGGGCAGGACTTCCTGTTCAATCTGCTGTTACACAACCAAAGTCACATGATTTTAGGTGGGTCAAGTTGACAAACCAGACCAACTATCACATCTGCAAATGAATAAATGGGACAGATTGCCCTCTGACTTAGGAAATTTCACAGCCTGCTTTCTTCTTGGCTGAGGAAGAAATTTAATGATGGGGAATTTAACAAATTTGTGTTTTAATCTGTATAATACCTCGCCTACTTTTTGCAATTTATTATCAAAGTGAACTGTTTACAATTCTCTGAGCAGACGATTCTGTCTCATTCTTCCACACATTTATACATTGCTTTCCATCCCCGGGTCCTGCCCTTCATTCACTTCCTTGGTGTTTAAGGACACTCTTTTTTATTTTTTAACCCCTTTTCAGGTGCATGTTTATAATATTGATTAACCCTGCCTTTCCAGTTTATAGCTTCCCCTTCTATCTTTTTTTATGTTCATTTATTGGTGCATTGTAATTATACATTTTGATATATGTCAGGGTATCAACTTCATACATGCACACATTGCACATTTAGCCCTCCCTCAAATCCCACCCTATTCCCTCCCCCTTCCCTCCCTTTCATGCTCCGGATAGTGATTGAGTCTTATAGGTTTGTACATCAGAAGCAGAACTCTGTGTATTATTATACTCGATTATAATACATTTTGCAGAATCTTGCACTTAATTTTGCATATCTGTGTCTCTTAAACTGTAAGGTTTTTAAAAGCAGAAATGAAACATTATTAATTGATCTGACTTCAGTACTAGGCACCTAACAAAGACTCATTTATTAATTCAAAATCTTTTCTCAGTGCTCATTATGGACCAGAGATGGTTTAAGGTACCAGGGGAAAACAATAACAAGAGAAACTTTTCACTCTCATGAACCATATAGTTTCATGGGAATATAATACAAATAAATAAATAAAGCCTGTAATAAATAAAGCCTGTAATAAAGCCTGGCTCCAATTTTACATGAGTTAACTTAGTTGAGGATGATGTTAGCTTTAAGATTTTAGACTGTTTATCATATCTTCATATAAAATATTTTAAAATGTATCTAGATGTTTTAGAAATGTGTCAGCTAGAGCCAGGCGTGGTGGTGGCGCAAGCTTGTAATCCCAGTACTTGGGAGGCAGGAGACCAGAGGATCCGGTTTCGCGGCCAGCCTCAGCTAATTAGTGAGGCCTTCCAGCAACTTCCTGAGACCCCGTTTCAAAATAAAGGATAAAAAATAGGGCTGGGGGAGTAGCTTGAAGGTAGAACGCCCCTGGGTTCAATCCCCAGTACCGCAAAAAAAAAAAAAAAGAAATGTGTCAGCTGTGTTTGTGTGTGTGTGTGTGTGTGTGTGTGTGTGTTGGGACAAATACCTGAGAAAAACAACTTAGAGGAGGAAGAATTTATTTTGGCTCCCTATGAAGCAGACTGAGAGCAAGAGTGAGAGAGAGAGAGCGAGAGAGAGAGAGAGAGAGAGAGAGAGAGGAAGAAGGAGGAGGAGGAGGAGGAGGAGGAGGATAAGGGAGAGGAGAGGAACTAGATATAGTCCCCAAGGATATACCCCTAAGACCACTCCCTTCTACTAGGTCCCACTTCCTACACTTTCCACCACCTCCCAATAATCCATTCAAATTATTAATCCCTCCATAGATTAATCCACTGATGAGGTCAGAGCCCTCACAATCTAATCACCTCCCCAAATCCCCACCTCTAAACATTGTAGCTTTGGGGACAGAGTATTCAACACATGAATGGGAACATTGCAAATCACAACAAGAAACATTCTACAGTTAAGCAAATACCTGTTCTTAAGTTTTAATGCACATATATATTCCTGGAACAGCCCAATAATAATTGTAGAAGAGATATTTTTCTGTTTTGTATGACTGGATTGAATTTAGGACTAAGACTATGGGCTTCATGTCTATGATCCGAGAGAGCATTTCAAGTCATGCTTCAACTTCTATTGACATTACTTTCACATTGGCATTTTTACTAACTTGATTTCACTTTATGTTCATTATATAAATTGAAATCTATTTTTGATGTTCTTACTATCATGTCTACGTAGTTTTCCTATGGGAAAATGAAAACATAGTGTGGGAATTTCTTTATAGCAAAAGAGTTAACACCAAAGTTTTGGAACCAGATTGGATTCAAATTCCAACTCTGTTACTAGCTATTTTTGTGTCCTTAAACAAAGTAGTTAATTTGTCTATGGCTAAATTTCCTTTTCTGTAAAATTAGGCATTCTTATAAAAATCGCATCTACCATACCGAGTTATGATGAGCATTGATGACTAACGTATGGAAAGTGCTTAAATGGGACACTTTGTAGTAAGCACTCATATGTTATTATTAACATTGCTCCAGAAGGTACAAGAAAAGAGGCTTTTCAAGCTATGCTGATGTTCAACCCTAAGAACCTTTGTATTCCTTAGAAAGCGTGTGGCAATCTTGGTCATGTGTTTTAAATATTTTCATACTTTGGTCTACTGATTATTTTGAGCACTATATTAAAAGAAATACAGATGTATTAATTGAGGTGTTACTTATCATAGTAAACAATTAGAACCACGATCAATAGTTTCAAGTAGACCAAGCATTAATAACTGTTACATAGAATATAAGCAGTGGTTCCCAACTGGGGCTGATTCTTTCACCTCCCTCCTTGACCTCTGAGAACATTTGACAATGCCTGGGGAAATTTTTTATTGTCACAACTGAAAGGATGGTTGCTAATGGAATCTAGTTAAAAGAGGCCAGAAAAACTGCTAAACATAATTTGATGCACAAGACAATCCAATACAACAAAGAATTATCCAGTCCAAAATGTTCATAGTGCTACTGTTGAGAAACCTTGCAATATGGGTGCACCTGTCTTTGTCAGAGTACAATGGGGTTCAAGTCATCATAGGGGAGACAGAGTTGATCCTGTTAAAATGAAATTTGATTTATGGGGGAATCTTATAGAAACTATACTTTACCTTGTATCTATTGCACAGGCCTTTAACATAGAGATGTTAATTCAGATCATGAATTTACCAGGAAATTAATTTATATCTTAATAAGAAGGGGATGGTGAGGGTCATCTTCTCCATTTGTAACATTGTGAGCCAGAAATGACTTATATGTTCTCAATGTGATGGATGGAAAGAACATTTTCTTAAATATCATGACACATTACTTCTGGCCTCTTTTCCATTCTGCCCACTGTGCTACACACACACAAACGGATACACACAGTCGAGTGGTCTTGGGATAGTCATTTTACCTCTCTGCCTCAGTAATTTCACTTATAAAGTAGAGATTATAGTAGATTTCTTCAGATATGTTATTATGTGTCAGCTTGTATGACCACTATTCTATAGGCAATAACAGAACTATGGACACAGAATCTGTATCTCTATGAATCTCCCTTATTACACAATGTGGAGAAGTCTGTCAGTAATAAAATAAAATTATTTGCTCTACTTTATGGATTTTCCTTTGATCTTTGTAAACAGGGATTACTTGTAACTGGGCTTCAGGAGCTCAACAGACCATCAGCTGATGTTGTTCATTCAGAACCTGCATCTGCAGATCACAAAGGGGTCTGTTAATTCCATCTCATGCCTAGAGCAGCCATGTTCAGTTATGACTGCACCACACAGCCACTCACACTAGGGCCAGCCCTGCTATTTGTCTCCATTGAGGCTTGGACCCACATGAAGGAGGACTTGCTAAATGGTTATCTACCAGACAGACTCAGCTTTGGTAGTAGATTCAGCCACAGACTTTGCAGTCATACCTTTGAGAAATGTTCCAACTTAAAAAAAAATGTGAACTGATGAAAAAATTGTCCTACCCTTTAAAAATTGGTGAGTGTTCTGCGACTAAGCCACATAATGAACATGTGGTATACACACACAATGGAATTTGACTCAGCCATAAAGAAGAACAAAATTATGTCATTTTCAGGATAGTGGGTGAAACTAGAGACCATGAGGCTAAATGAGATCAGTCAGTCTCAGAAAGTCAAGAGTAGAAAGTTTTCTCTCATATGTGAAAAACTAGGGAGGAAGTAGGAAACAAAAGAGACTTTAGATAATTGAGGAGAGAGACAAGTAGAATAGTGGAAGGGAACAGGGGGAGAGCTGTGGGGAGGGGTGAAGAAGAACTGATGAATGAAACAGTTTTAAAATACTATGTCCATATATGAAAGTATCAGTACCAATCTCACTAATATGGATGGGGAAGGGAGGGTAGCAGGGTAGGATCTGAAGGGAAACACACCAAGAACTATGTGCCAGTGTATTTGTATCACTTTGAATCTCACTATGATGTATAGTTACAAAGCACCAATAAATTTATTTTAAAAATAAAAATGCATAAAAAATGGAGAATGAGGTCAGTACCTACAGGAGCTACTGGTATCTTCTTTGGTTTGAAATTTAATTTATGAAGACCTCTAGCTTCAAAGCGCCTAGTTTTTTTTTTCAGATTGACTTTTTATGTCATACAACCATTCATCCATGAAAATGGCAGAGCTGACATTCACACTTTTAATTCAGATTCTGGCAGGAGAAAGATTGTTTCAGCCTCAGGCTTGGAGGGGCAAGAATGTGGATGCAAGTGTACTCCTTCCTCTGGCTTCCCTAGCAGACTCACTGAACATATGCATGGGGGAAGGTATTACAAAGCCAAATACTCCATCAGAGTTGACCCACCTGGGCAATGAGTAGTAGTTAACTCTAGCCTCCCCTTCCTTCATTTGTTTTTCTCATTTTTGGTGATCTTCGGCTCTTACTACCATCACCTGCTAATTCTGTTTTTGCTAAGGATATGCCAGCAAACAATTATACCTCAAGACACAGAAATCTTTGAATTAAAGACAATATGAGCCAGAAGGGAAACTGGTTGTAATATGTGAGACATATTAAAAAGAAATAGAAACTCAATGGGATACAGTCTATGCCCTGAGAATACTCAACATCTCAGCTTATAGAGGAGATGTGATTAAAAAGCAAATTTTCTGAGTCCCTAAGACCAGGACTGTGGATTAAAGCTGTGGGTTAAAATAGTGAGAACCAGGCTTAATATGCCAAGGCTACTATAATTTGCATGATGAAATAAAAACTGAAAAAATAAATATTTGTGTGGGAATGAAATGGAGAAATGCACTAGATCTTCACACTTGTTCAAAGATCTTTTCAGAATATTGTAGGCAAAATTCTCAGATTCCTCTGAGATTTCCATATCCATCTCACCCCCTGCAATACCCACCTATATAATAATATTTACCTTTTGGTGTGGGCATGAATATGATGTGATATAACTGCCATAATGAGTTTACCTTATACAATAAAGCTTAAGGGATTTAATCCATGTAATTAAGATTCTAATCAATTGGCTTTGAATTAATCAAAAGAGACATTTTTCCTAGTTGAGCACAACCTAATCAGATGAGTGGTTAAAAGAAGTCAGAGATGAGCCGGGTGTGGTGGCGCATGCTTGTGATCCCAGTACTTGGGAGGTGGAGACCGGAGGATGGTCATTCGTGGCCAGCCTCAGCTACTTAGTGAGGCCTCTGCAACTTCGTGAGACCTGGTTTCAAAATAAAGTATAAAAAAAAAAAAATAGGGCCGGGGATGTAGCTCGGAGGTAGAAAGCCCTGGTACCGCAAAAAAAGAAAAAAAAAAAAAGTCAGAGATCTAAAGGGAGATTCTCCTGCTGGTCTTGAAGGAGTAAGAGTAAGCTGCTATGAGTTCTACAGATTCAAGAATAAAGGATTCTTCCAGCAGCCATGTGAAGTTGGATGTGGACCCTGAGCACCAGAAAAGACAGCAGCCCTGGACAGTGCTCTATGAGAGCCCGAGCAAAGATCCTGCTGAGCCATGCCTACATTCCTGACGCACAAAAACTATGACATATTGTGAATGGACATTGTTTTAGCTGCCAGTTTTATGATAACTTACTGTTTATGATATTTATTACTTATCATGATAATTTATTTTTCAGAAACAAATAACACACACACATACACACACACACACACACACACACACACACACACAAGATTTTGCTACCTGGAAGTGGGGTGCTGCTATAACAAAAACCTAAAAATAAAGGAGCAACTTTGGAATAAGACAGTGGGCAGAGACTGGAAGAATTTTGAAGAGCATAACAGAGAAAGCCTTAATTGCCTTGAACAGATTGTTAGTAGAAGCATGAACTTTGAAGCTGTTGGTGGTGAGAGCTTAGCAAGAGAGTGAAAAACATGCTATTGGAAACTGGAGGAAGGGTAAAACTCAGTGAAAATATCTCCTGAAGTTATGTGGAAAGCAACACTTATAAGAGGTGAGCCTGGCTATCAGCAATGGAGATACATTTCCAAGCGGCTGCATGTTTTCTCGCTGCTTATAGGAAAACATACAAAGGGAGAAATAAATTGAGAGAAGAACTATTAGAAAGCGGGACCTTAAAATTTTGAAAAAGTGGTCCATAGCAGGTTTTGTATAGCCCTGGAGCAAAAAATATTTTGTGGTTTTAATAGAACTTTTGGGGCAGGTTGGCTAACTACCAACCCCAAGGTTGAACTTCCACTGCATGGGGAAGAGCAAAGATCATTACCGTACCACCCACTATGAATAGGAATTCAAGCACTTATGTCCACTACATTTGGGGCTACGTCTTACTAATTGCCTGAGGTCAATGAGTAGAATATCCACAAGTTAAATTAAGTGGGTTTATTACTTATAGATAAGCATCAAGGAACAAAAAACTTTGGTCAATTGTGAGCTGCAACTCCAGTCTCAAGAAGGCTGTTGGTGTGGAGAGAGTCTCGATAGTGTGTGCACCAGTGCTGGGGGACCCTGAAAGGCAGCCTGCTCCAGGGACCTGGGGTTGTGTACCTCAGGGGCAACATGACTCACTAAGCCAATCTTTGAAGGACATCCTGCTTCCAGGATACAAGCCCTAAACTGTCCTGGAAAGTTCTTTCCTAACTCAAGATGTTCTGTTCCCTCTGAGGATCAGGCAGTTCCTTCATATCTCAGGGTATTGCATTCCCAGCTCATTCTATGTTTATTCTAGAACTGCATGCAAGAAAGAGGGAGGGGCACCCATGGTCATCCAAAGAACTGTCTTGCAGAAGTGACTTAAAAAAAGAAGAAATGAATACTATGTGGAGACTGTGCATGGCCATGCAAATCTATAACACTATCTTTAAAGAAAATGTTTGGCTGCCTCTGGACTAGAAGATGACTGTATAGCCCCTCAGAATGTGTCGGTAGGACTTTGGGATGCTTTTACAGTGACAGAAGGGACCTTTGTCGTGGTGGACATGGAAGGGTGGAGATGATGGCTGACCCATGAAGAGCAAAAGAGAAGGAGCAAGGACTTAATAGCATGGGCTCCAATGATGGGAAGACAGTGTAGGAGATTCTGTGGTTTGTTTTTCAGCCTTTAGTTATAATTGTGTCTGACCCAGTACAGGGAAAAGTCATCAACCTTGACTTAGATACCATCTTCTGAATGTATTGAAGAGATGTAGCAGACAAAATAATATCATCGTTCAGTAAAATGAATTTTTGTGGCATTGTGGTATATTTGAAGGCCTGGATTCTAGTGACCTTAGAAGACTCATAGAGCAAAATATATATCCAAGAGGTTTGCTTTTGTTTCAGTAGTATCTCTAACTTGAGAAAGTTTGCTGAGTTTTCATAAGGTGAATAAAGATTACTCGGAAGGTTCTAGTGTGGTTATTGGAAAGAGCTTAGGCTTGGAATCAGGAGACTTGGGAATGTCATTAACCTTTTCTTCATTTTAATTTCCCATATGCAAATTAGAGAAACTTGAAATATATTAGTTATTTTCAATCTGGGTTCAGAAACAGATAAGAAAGTTTAAAACTTTTTGTACTAGCTTCACAGCTGCGAAATAGAACCCAAGTCTCCTGAACTACAGAATGTACCGATTATATGGTAATTTAAAGCTATCTAGAGCAATAGCCTCAGCTATTGCTGAGAGAAAATAATTTCAGTAATATGCCACTGGCAGACCATGGTGGAGCTGAGATTATTCTCTTAATTCACCTCTCTACCGTGAAGCATATAGACCACAACACTTAGCATAGGGTATTACTTTAAATATTCAATAAAAAGTAGAAGGAATCAGGGCTTAGTGGCACATGCCTGTAGTCTCAGTTCTTGGGAGGGTGAGACAGGAGGCAAGAACAGCCTCAGAAAATAGTGAGACCCTCATCAACTTAGTGAGACCCTGTTTCAAAATAAAAATAGGGATGGGTGGGTGTAGCTTGGAGGTAGAATGTCCCTGGGTTCAATCCCCAGTACCACAAAAAAAGTAGAAGTAAATAAGAGAGAGAGGAAGGCAAGAGGGAAGGAGGAAAACAAACAAGAAGGAGAGAGAAGGAAGAAAGACTAACTGAAAGGAATGCAAAGAGATACTGGCAGAGATGATCTGCTTCTTGGAATCTGAGCTGTGTTTTCTTTGCTCCAGTTGTCCTTTATCCTGAGCATAGTTGCATCAGGGCATCAGGCTATCCCTGGTTAGGTCTCAGCTCTCAGTAGAGCAGATGATACAGTGATGCAGGGCATGGTGGCCATCATCAGTGTGAGTGAACTGTACCAGGTGGATAAGATTTGGTCACATAAGTCAAGGTAAATGATCGAAAATCTTAAGACAAGGGAAGGAGCCCATGGTGGTCAGGGCTAGGTCAGGAATGCAAGTACCCTTGATGAGCATTTCTCTCTTATAGACTGGTCTGCCCAATGAGGATGCATAACAAGCAATAATGGGATATCACAAGAGAGAATCTTTTTTTTTTTTTTTGGTGGTACTGGGGATTGAACCCAGGGGCGTTTTACCTCCAAGCTACACCCCCGGCCCTATTTTTTATCCTTTATTTTTAAACCAGGTCTCACGAAGTTGCGGAGGGCCTCACAAAGTAGCTGAGGCTGACCACAAACCCGGATCCTCTGGTCTCCGCCTCCCAAGTACTGGGATTACAAGCGTGCGCCACCATGCCCGGCTACAAGAGAGAATCTTCTGGACATAGAGGGTGTCTGTCCACCAGATGAAACAAGTTCCCATTTATAATGAAAAATCTCAGAAAGGCCAGGACAAATAGGGATTGACTGGAAATAATTGCAATTCAATAAATCCATGCCTTCTTTCTACCTCACCCTGATGTACAGACCCTACACTAGGTTCTGGATCCTGAGTTCTATAGGATTTAGGTAAGTGGAGAGGAGAAAAGAGGTCATTTTGGTTGAAGGGGGATAGAAGAAAGTATGACAAAATAAAGGCTTTGGTTTCTTTTTTAAAAGGAAACATTTTTAAACCCAGGATAAATCTAAATGTTGGGATAGTCCTTCATTCATCTGAATCATGGAGACTACAGGGAAATGAGGAGACAGCAGCACATCATGGCTGCCTAGATTCCAGATCAGGGCAGCCAAAACAAGTCATGCTCATTCAATCAGTGTTACTTTAGTCAAACTAGTAGGGACACAGTGAAAGAATAAGAATATTTGTTGAGAGGAAGTGGTCCACTAAACTAAATGTTTATCTAGACCTCATTTGTCCTTAATATTAACTAAGATTAATTCCTTACCACATTCTAGTCACTGCTGTAAGCACTTCACATGTACCACTTTGAAATATTCTTATCCTCATACTGTAGGTAGGGAAACTGCACAATGCTTAAGTAACCTGTCGAGCAATATTATGCTAGTAAGTGTTGGAGCTGAGATTTGAACCCGGGCTTCACAGCCTGACTGCCTGATCACTAAATTCTTATGCTTATGAGTATTATTATTTTTTGTTCTGGGTTTTTTTTTATCAGTTGATCACTTTATTTGGACTATCCTTGTCTCCTCTGTAAAAGTCTAACCCTTTAAAGGCAAAGATTTTTGTTGATTTCCCTTTGGAATTTACTTTAGTGCCAAGAATATAGTCAATATCTTGGAAATGACAGATTACTGAGGCTAAACCTTCACAATCTAGTTAAAATTCTCTGAACATTATTATTAAAGGCAGACATTAAATCATTCTCATAAATTTCCTTTTCTATTTATAAGTTGTCCAGGTATTATACTAAAAGCTAACAACATCAGCTCACATGCCACCTCCCTGCTGAAGTTTCAGAGTAGCATCCATCAATAACCAAGACACTGCAATAACATTCTGACCTGAGTTGACACCGATGAGCGATCCCTGGAGAATGAGCTTTATTTTTTTTTTTTTTTGGCTCTTTTTAAGTTGGCAGCGTTTCACCTTTCATTTAGTTTCATCCTTTACTCACTGGGATATTGCATTGCTGAGACCTAAGATTAGTTGCTTGTGGAAGAGCAAGTGGGCGTTTGCAGCAGGCTCCGTTAAAATCATTACCCGCTCTCCTCCCAGCATTGCCTGGACCAAATGCCTAGATTCGTGACTGTGTTCAAAAAGTGGTGCTCAAATCCATAATCCTATCCTTTAAAATAGAACTTTCTGGATGAAGAAGAGAAAGTGGAAAACATTGTCTTTGCAGTTGTTTCGGGAAAATGACCTGCGAACAGAAAGGGCACTCAATAGGTATTTGTTGAAAGAAAGTGTGAATTGAAAATGGTTTCAGAATTCTCCACCAAGAAGATGCCATGCCCAAAGGACTGGCTTCCTGCCAAGGACAGTTTCCTTGTACTTAATTCACTGCCCCTTTCTGGTGCAAAAATTACTGATTCCAGAATATATTTCTTCTTTTTTTATGTTTTTATTGGTGCATTGTAGTCTCACATCACAATGAGCATCAGTTTGGTGTTAACATACATGCACACAGCTCTTGGTGTCCCTCCCCCCGCCTCTCCCTGCCCCCCCCACATGTAGCACTGAGAATGATGTTAGTATAATCTCATATATACACATTGTTTATGACAGTAATTCCATAGATTCACTTCTTTCTTACCCTTCCCCTTCCCTTGTACCCCTTCCCTTGCACCACTGAGGGTTCTCTGTGGTCATTGGAGTCCCTTTTGTGTCCCCACTACTCCCTAAGTTGCGCATATTAATGAAAACATATGTCCCTTCTTTTTTTGTGTTTGGCTAATCTCAACATAATGTTCTCCAGATCTTTCCATTTTCTTGCAAATGCTGTTATTTTGTTCTTCTTTATTGCTGAGTAGAATTCCATTGTGTGTATTTCCCATAATTTTGTAATCCATTCATCTGTTGATGGACATCTAGGTTGGTTCCATAATTTGGCCACTGTGAATTGTGCTGCTATGAACATGGGTATGCACATATTACTGTTGTTTTCTAGATTCAATCCCATTGGTATGATACCTAGTAGTGGTATAGCCGGATCATAGCCTTTTGATTCATTCATGAATCTCTTCCCAGCTGCCTTCTATTGGTCAAGATTCATGTGAAATTGGAATGCAACGTCGACACAGATAAGGTTCTTTAGCACAAGATTATTGGTTAGCTTCCTGTCCTTGATTTGATGTCCCTGCATAAAATTATTGACTTGTATTTGTGATCAGGCTTTAAAAATTCCTCAAGTAACACAGGACCCTCAATCAAAAAGTCATTCCCTCCAGGCACACACCTGCAATTCCAGGACTTGGGAAGCTGAGACAGGAGGATTGCGAGTTGAAAGCTAGCCTCAATTTAGTGAAACCCTAGGAAATTTAAAGAGAGCCTGTTTCAAAATTAAAAAAAAATAAAGAGAGCTGGGGGCACAACTTGAAGGTAGAATGCTTCTGGGTTCTATTCCCAATACCAAAACAAAACAAAACAAAACAAAAACAAAATAAAAAAAGAGAGAGTCTTTTCCCTCATGGCAGAAATGATCACAGAATGCATGGTTCTCATTCGGCTAGCCTGATACCCTAACACCTGGCTTATGGAACTAAAGATAAAGAGCTATTTGTATATTAGAGAACTCATCATATATTGTATCTCTTGGGAAATCTAAAGAGGGGGGTTATAAGAAAAAAGTGGGTAAAAAATATAGAAATTGTCACTCTATCCAGGAAAAAAACAAAAACAACAACTAAATGAATAAGCATCCTTGAATAGTCAGGAGAATTTATGTTATTCTGCAGTTGAAAACTCCAGTGGACTAAACGAACAAATGTCAGTGGATTAATCGAACAAAGGTTTACTTTTTAGACATACGTGTTATTCAGTGCCAGTGTGAGCTCTGCTCCATGCAGTTACTCAGGGACTCAGGGACCCAGACCGATGCAGGCCTTCACTACTTTGTAGCTATACCAACTGGAACATTCATCCTTTCCAGTCATGTTCAGGGAAAGAGGAAGTTGGAAAATCATGCATGGGCCTTACATGCCCTTAACCTAGAAATGGCCCATCTTGTCTACTCAAATTTTATTCCCTAGGACTAGTCACATAGTCCACTTAATTGCATTGGGCTGGGAAATGTAAGGAAGCAATATTTTTAAAGCATTATTCTTTCTTCCATACAAAACTAAGACTGTATACATTTACAACTTAGCCATATGTCCTAATTTATGATACACATTATTAGAATGCCACTCAAAATTAAAAATAATAGATGATTAAATAAAAATAAATGCAACAGGTATTCTAATCTGCTTTCTTCCTTTACTCTCTCTAGTCTTACACACTCACTGGAGACCACTATTCCAGACTTACTAATGTACCATGACTCTCTGGTTCCAGGTGAGGCATGGTTGTATTGTTGATGACAGAATTTCTCTCTGTTTCCTCTACTTTGAACCATTATAAATAATCTCCATTTGTTGAGATAACCTGAGATTACTTTTCTTCTGAACATGCTAAAAGAACTTAGCTGACAAAGTTCCCTTCTGCCTCTTCTCTCTGGGGCCCATTAGAACACTGCAGTCTAGAAACGCCATCCAGCTGCTTTCTGGCTTGAGAATATCAGCAATGTTCAGTCTCTTTGTCCTTTCGTGGATGCTCCACTAAGTCCCTGTGCATCTCTCCTGCATGCATTTCTTGTTTTCCTTTCTAGCTCAGTGCACCGTGCATAATAATTATTCAAAAATAACCCAGGGATGATCATCCAGTCTCCAGGCAAAGTTGATCACAGCACAGTAGTTCTCCCCACCTGGTGGGACCTCATATGTAGAATGATAGGCTTTTCAGAGAAGAAAAGGACTTTGGGCTTAATTCAGTACAACACTTTCATTACCCAGGTGAGGAAATTAGGGAGTTGAGCCCCAGCTATGTTGAATGACTGGCCTAACATCAAACAGATGCTTAGCAGCAGAACTCATTAAAAAGTCAAGTTAGTTTGATTGTTAGAACTTACCAGGGGAGTTGGGACAGAGAGGACACATAAGAAGTAAACAAAACTTAAAAATACATCACAATTTCCTTTAATCATTATTAAGCCTTTTCTGTGAAAATTAAAATCAAAGATATAATGCCAATTAGAACTCTGTATAAAAATTACAGCAGGAGAAGTTTTGATGACAGATTGGAAAGGACCACACTGTTTGGAACAACCCTTCCATCTGTTCCAGAGAAGTTCAACATAATAAGCCCTTAATATCTTCACTAGAATTAATTTGGGCAGTAACATTGGCAATTATAGATAAGTCCCCGGGGAAAGAGCAATTGTATTTCCAAGGACTTCACCAAAAATGAAGACCTGACTGCAAACCAGTTAAAGTTTCTAAAGGATTCTGGACACATTTTTTAGTTGTCAATAATATGACAGCATTTGTAATTTGTGTTAAATCTTGTTATACCTATATTTAATGGGCATCCCTATTTTATTGAAAGTCCAGGACAAGTTGATATAGCGAAATATATAAATATATAATATATATATATATGTATGATATAGCAAATGGTGGCATTAATTAATTAATTAATTCAATAGCTATTTATTAGACACTTACCCCATGCAGCCTTTGTGCTAGGCACTGAGGACAAAACAATAAGCCAGGCAGATCTGTCCCCATTGGCTTACAGGGTCAGTCCCTTGGGAATCCCAGTGTCTGTGTCTTTGGGTCTCTGGGGTCAATGCAATCCTGCTGTCCTAGACTAGCACCACCCCTCCCTGGATGGACTTCAAGGACAAAGGTTGTGTTTCAGATCAGCTAGGTCAGTATCCTGGTGCAGCTGTTAAAATAACTGGCTTTTGAGTGAAAACATCTGGTGTGAACCCCAGCCCTGCTAGTCAATAGCTCTATTAACATCTGGTGAAAACATCTGGTGTGGACCCCAGCCCTGCTAGTCAGTAGCTCTATTAACATCTGGTGAAAACATCTGGTGTGAACCCCAGCCCTGCTAGTCAATAGCTCTATTACTTTAGATGTGTTACTTTAATTATTGGCAAACTTCTGCATCAGTAAGCTATTGCTGCACAACAGCCACCCCACAAGTCTACGACTTATCATGCCAATCATTTTATTATTTCTCAGGAGTCTGGGCATTAGCTGTGGGCTCAGCTTACCTGGCAATACCAAGCCTGGGCATGTCCTTCTCATGAAGATAGTTGAACTTCGATAGCTCCTAATCTGTAGGATTGTATCAGATGGGGTGAATAAAGTACTTACTACATGTTCTGAGTAAATGAGAGTCATTATTATCACTCCAAGTCTCCCTCTTGATATCAGAACAGCTTTCTTTGACATAACCTTGGGTCTGCTGACTCTCCCTGCCTTATACCTTCTAAGAACACTGTGGAGGCTCCTCCTTTCTCAGATCAACCCACCTCTTGCCTCTTGAGAAGGGCCTGCACTGGGTTCGTGATTGTTGGACATTCTCTGAACCACCTCTGGAAGAACCTCTTGCCCAGAACTCTCCAACTTCCCTTCTTGGGTTCAGCCTCCCAGTTGGAATGATGCTAAAATAACAACCTCCCCTTCCCCCATGGCAACCAAGATAACTAGTAAGATTCATGAGCAGCAGGTGCTGAAGAGGATGGCATCACTCCTGCTGAGAATGTGTTGGCCTATATTAACACAAGTAACCCTGAAAACAATACAGGAGGTCACCTTCACTACCCTCTTCCAATAGATGCAGAAATTGGTGACATGCTTCATAATATTTGACTATTCGGTTGGAATGAAATAAAATTTTCCAGGTTTTATGGGAGTTAAAAAAAATAACAGCTCTCTTTTCCCCACTCAAGTTCCCCTCTCAAGTATGGATTGAGAGACAATGAAGTCAGACAAATGGAGAGCTACGTTCCAGCTTAAAAACCCATAAAACTTAGAACATAGCTTACAAATTTAGCAGTGTTAATTTGCTAATATGAAGCCTTAAAATTAGATAAAATTCGCCCACCTAGTAAAGTCTGCTCTGGAAAATATCAGGTCTCTCTCTTTCTCTCTCTCAGGAGCTGGTTTTTCAATCTATGCTGGAAAGGGGACCAGAGACAGGGAAATAACAAAAAGAAAGGAAGAGGGTTAGCTTTTCATGTAGTTTCTACTTCCTAATTTGACAATTGGGCAATTTAATTAAGTGAGGTATCTGGGAGAATGTATCAAGAATGCCTAGAGGGTTTTATTTATTGAAGTCTCTCTGCATGGACCTGAAGCAGGGAAACAGAGATCTCCATCATGCCAATGCCAAGTTACCACACTTGGGAAACCTCTCCTGTTCCCCACTGATTCCTGGGAGTTTGACAGTTACCCTAAGATTTAAATGTTTTGGTATCTGCTTATTGTCATGTGCCAATAATTCCATTAATTAACATGATCTACCCTGTGGATTTTGGTGACCTAATAAGGAAGTAGTTTTCTATTTTACAAATATGATTTGGACAGCTTGAGCTTTCAAAGTCAAGGGCAAAATTATTCTCCACTGCTAAATTTCTGCAATTGTTAGCAAACATGAATACCATAAAATAATACATGGTTATAAAAATTATAACAGTGCCTATTCTACTGCAGAGTGAGGAAAGGGAATTCTTGTGATGCCTACATAAATATGGGCCAAAATGTACTCTGTCTTGAACATGAGCAATGGGGTTCCTCCCCCTGATTGAACAGCTTTAATTCATAAGGATAACGACATGTCCTTTGAACTGTGTCCTGCCTATGTCATTGCCTTTTAAAAATAACCATGAAACCTGAAGTAATTAGATAGGCACAACTTCCAGAGAGGAGAGAATTGGCTCTATCAGAGTTTGAGGCTTAAAGAAGTAACACGATTTGCCAGAGGTCACAATTTAGGTACATTCCAGAGCTGGGATCCCTACCTGCAACCGTATGATTCCAAATCAGTGGTGCTCTTTGGAAGTGGAAGATTTCTAGACCTATTCTTGTGTCATTAGAATCCTCCATTTTCTGTGTTTTAAGCATTAACTAAAATGGAAATGATCGTGGACCTTGGACAAATGAACACCCACAATATGTACAAGACCTACAAGCAGCTTTTGTTAGACTCGTCTCCCACTTAAGGGAAGAGGATGAAAAGGGTATCATTTAGTCAAATCAAGCAAACACCAGCTTGGCAATAGCTTTCTCCTTCTGTGAGCTGCAGTGTGAGTTTTCCAAGTCAAAGGTCTGCTGTTTTCTTCACAGGCAGGTGTTCTGGGTCATTACCTTCTCAGCTACATTGACTGGAATTACTGGAGTGAGAAGAAAACATGGACATTAATAGACCTCCTGGTGCCAGTCTCCTACCAGGACCCCAGACTATTCAAAGAATGGCCAGCCCCTAATATGCTGGGTAGGAGGGGATCGTGTGCACTTTTTTGAATTAACCAGTGTCGGGCAAGTGTGAGCACTATTATTGGATCCGGTGGGGACAGGAGACTTGGGAAAGCACTAAACAGTGTTTTAAGTGTCTTCTTGACCCTTCCTGGAAGTAGTGCATTTTCATTGTTCTTATTTTCATGGTATATTCAGTTGCACTTGGTGGACTACAACATAAAGTTGTCAGTTCAAACACTTCACAAACAGGAATGGATCCACGGTAACATGTTGCTATACAGTGGTATCACACACTGGTTGAGAATAGTGTTATTTATTCTCTCTCTCTCAACTTCATCTTTGCATTTTTTTTTTGCGAACTAAAATTTTTATTTGCTCATTTCTTGCATTTGAAGTACGCTTCGATGACATCCTTAGCCTGAGATTCTTTGCCATAGTCTTTAACAACTACACAACTGTAACCAACCACTTTATGGGGTTTTTCCTCTTGGTCAATTTTGCAGAGGCCTACCCACTCCCCTAATTTCTTGTTTTCATCAACCTTAATTAGGTTGATTTGGTGCTCAGCACAAAGGGCCTCCACCAACTTGACATACATAGGTTCATCAGAGTTGGATGCAAGCACACAAAGATGGACTTGGCGCTTGTCTAAGGCTTTGGCAGCTTTGTGAATTCCACGTGCTAGGCCACCATGAATGAGAGCGGTCTACGGCAACTCTTGCAGAGCAGTATTAACGTCCATTACAACTCCAGCAGCAATGCCTTCCTCTGCCATGGCGGTGGTTTACCGGTGAAGCCCAATCATGAACGCATCCGCGCCTCCACCTCAGCGCGACCCGGCAGCAGCAGGGAAAGAGCTCATCTTTGCATTTCTTTATTGTGCCTTTTTGGGGGCTTACAAAGCCGTAGCACATGCTTAATCTTGACAGATTGACCACATAGCATTTTTGTGGCCCATGCAATGTCGATGATTACCTGGCGTGACAGACAAGAGGATCAAGGCTCAAAGGCTCAGCCTGGGTTGGTCAAACAGCAAACAAAAGAGTCCGCCTGGGCCTGAGTCTCTCCATTCTTCAAATCGTGTGTGCCTGAGCTTCACCGCAGTTTCCCTAGTGGAAAAGTATTGTATTAGGATGGTTTGCTCTACTGATGAGCCCTCCCTCCTCTCTAATCCTGGAATTTCTCTCTTCTCCAGAAAGAACTGAGCAGAGATAGAGCCTTGGCAAGAAGCCACCCAACCAATGCCGAATTGTCATGGAGAATGAGACCGTTGAGAAGTATAAAGTCGGACTTCAATGCGACCACTCTGGGAAAACAAACAGCAGGAAAATAGGCAAGCATTGTTTCTTTTCTAGAAAGTGAAATAAAACTGAGGGCGATCAACTCAGTTTATAGCAAAATACCTGCAAAAGCCATTGTTCACCACCCAATTTCCTCGGGTTGAGGAGACTGTCAGAGTGCTTTCTTAATAAAGCCTTGCCTTACACTTCCAAAACCAAAACAATCTCATCTTTAGTTGTGGAAAAAAAACAGGAGACTTTGTTCCAAGCACATCTTTCTTTCTGGAAATTTGCAACACACTTGTGGTAACAGGAATAAACTCTTAATTTTGAATCCCTTCTTCCATCCTCCCTTCCTTGTTTCTTCATTCCCTCCTTCCCTTCCTTCAGCAATCAGTGACAAATTTATATGCTGTGTCAGATTCTACACAGGGGACCAAGACCTGGGAATAAAAAAGTACATAAGGCTTTTTTAAAAATTACAATGTCTTTACACATATTCTTCCTTCTATCGAAAACTCTGCGCCCACATTTCCACTGATGAACTTTCAAAGGTCCCTAACATCATCTTTATGTAAAGGTAGATGCTCAGAGTCTTGGGAGAAAGTTTGGCAATAGAAAAATAAGAGAGCAGATAGTGAACAAGTAGGCAAATAACTGATTATGTTTTGAGAATGGTAGATGTGTTTTCTCAAGCACATTTCTCAAAAATGTGTTTTCTGATTGGCCAATAAGAGCCATTATAGACCCTTAACATTTTAGTGTGGTGTTTTGTGATTAAATACAAGCCAATTTGCAGAATCCTGAGTGTGTGTGTGTGTGTGTGTGTGTGTGTGTAAGACTGCACAGTATGAAGAATTTAGCTGCCAAGAGAAATCAGATGTTCAATATGGAATACTATTGGAGCAAGGTGTTTATGTAAGAACAACTGTGTATCAAGTGTAAATAATGGAGGAGGCTTCTAAGGTAGGGTGGGTCTATATAATTGTGTGTGTGTGTGTGTGTGTGTGTGTGTGTGTGTGTGTGTAAATGTGCGTAAGAGTGTGGAGAGGTTCTGATACTCCCACAATCAGAGTTCTGCTCCCTATAGCCGTAAAGTACCAGCAAGTACCTTCCATACCCAAATTTATCTGCGTTGATTGTATTTTGATTCACAGGGCAGCTGAAGTAGCTCTGAATCGCAGAACTTCCTTTCCAAGGAGAACTCTTTCATGGCTTCAGAGAGGCAGAAGAGGCAAGAGATATTACTGAATATGAACAGATTCCAGAACACCCATAGAAACTGTTTTATGGTGCATTCTCAATAGGAGTTTATTCTTAACATTTGCCCATTTCCTTTCAAAGAAAAAAGAAAAGACAAAACCCATATGTTGTTCTCTGGTTGTTCAGCTCTTGGATAAACATTAACTTCCTTCACAAGCTGCTTAGGGTTTAGACAGATGGACCTTTCCATGTCTTAGCTTATTCATTAGCTGCAAGGACTCTTTGAAGTTGATATTAGCATTACTCCTATTTTATAGATGAAGAAATTGAGACGCAGTCAAAACTAATTCACCCAAAGTCTCACCACCTTTGAGGAACCTCCATTGAGTTCTTCGGATTGGCTGTACTAATTTTTATTCCTGTCAACAGTGTATAAGAACTCTCTTTTTTCCACACTCTTGCCAGCATTTGTTGTTTTTGGTTGTTGTTGTTGTTGTTTTTTCTGATAGTAGCCATTCTAACTGGGAGGGAGGGTATCTCATTGTGGTTTTGACTTGCACTTCCCTGATGGCTAATGACACTGAGTCTTTTTTTTTTCATTTCAATTTCTTCTTTTGAGAAGTATCTATTCATATCCTGGGCCCATTTTCAAATTGGATTATTTCTTGAGTGTTCAAAAGGCCTTATCTACACTCAATATTAACTCTTTTACAGATGAATAGTTGGCAAATGTTCTCTCCCATTCTGTAGATTGTCTCTTCACTTTGTTTTCTTGGCTGTGCAGGAGCTTCTTAGTGTGGCATAATCCAATTTGCCTATTTTTCCTTTTTTTTTCCTGTGCTTTCATGGTTTCCCATAAGATTCAGTTATCCCACTTTGGGGTATATATCCAGAGGAAATAATATCACATGCCCATGCTTATTGCTGCACTATTAACAATAGCTAAGATATAGAGTTGACCTAAATGCCTAAATCAATGGATGAGTGGATAAAGTAGATGTAGTATTGTATACAGAATGGAATATTATTCAGCCACAAACAAATTTGCAACAAAATGGATGGAACTGGGGTACATAGTGTTGCATAGAAATGTCAGATATATAAAGACAAATACCACATGTCCTCTCACATATTTGGATATTTGAAAAGTTGATCTGAATATAGAATGGTGACTACTAGAGACTCGGAAGGGCCAAGGGTGGAGAGGGATAGAGGGAGGGTGAATAACAGGTATCAGGACACAATTAGATTAAAGCACATCACAGTGGGGCTGGCTCTGGTTCAATATAACCTATTATGAATAACTGGAAGACAAGATCTCAAAGACTCCTAGCACAAAGTAATGATAAAGAGAAGGAAACTTGAGTTACCCTGATTTGATCAGCGCATATGTATTGAAATATCAACTGTACCTCATAAATATCTATCTTTATTATGTGTAATCAATAATTTAAAAAAAATAAATGAGATGAAAACGTTGAGTACCCTGGTTTGAATATTACACACAGTTGTGTATTGATCAAATTATAACACTGTACCTCATCAATTTGTACAATGAAAATAACAATAACACAAATTTAAAGAGCAAAGTCTCACCGCTGGCAAGCAATAGAGCTGGGATAGGAATCTGTAACCTGGAGCTTCAGTATTGGATTCAAGAGTCAACTGCCCTTCCCCTCATCCTAAGTTAGGGTCACCAGCTTGTCCATTGCATTCTTCTCCAAACTTGCATGGAGGGAAACTGAAGATAACAGACCCATCGTATATCATATGTCGCTGCTGAACAAGAGCCAGGGGAATTTGTCCCCCTGTCCCCCCCCACACACACCAAACAGCCATTAGATATTTCTTCATTTTGATAATCAGTGGTTCCACCAGGTCACTTTGACGCTGGACTTGTATCTCTTTTGCCATTCTTAACTAATATGTACCATGGCTTCATTACCTTAATAGAATTGCTAAACCAGGACTGAAATAAAAAAAATGGTTCTGAGTAACGTCAAAAAACACATACATGTTGGGGAGGTCTGGGTGGATCTACAAACAGAAATATAGCATGAAACATTACTACAAATAACGGTCATTTGTTGTGCCTGAAACAAATATTTAACATTTTTCAGGTGGCTAAATATCACTTATTATTACCATGTGCAGTTTTATACATAGGGAACCTAAGAAACAAGGTAATAATCTGGTCATTAAGGAAAACATATGGATTCCAGTGTTATGACTACCAGTTTAATGATGAATCTAATAAATGCCATTCCTACCTAGAATATTTAGTCTTACAATGGAATTAACTGGGTAATATCTATCCAGAAGTGGAAGTTCATGGAACAATTTTCACCTCAAAGAATTCCTTCCCAGTTTCTTCCAGATAATATAATCATGTTTAAAGAGGACTTGCTGTTTGTTATTTTTCTTACTTTTTAATGTATTTCTGAAAAAATCCAATTAACTAGCTGACTGTCTATTTTGAAAATTGGCATGCAGCTGCTTCTACAGATATCTAATCATAATTACTCATGGGTAAATAATTTCAGAGTTGTTTGACATCACAATTGTTAAATTTTTCCGAACAATTGGTTTGGTATGTGTTTAATCTGTAAATGACAAAAAAAGTCCTGTGTTAACTTTGATATTGGTTAAATGACCAAAAGTCCAGGCTTTAATTTGGGAAAATTTAAATATTTATCATGACTACATGAAAGGACACTTTTGAGGTATCATTCATAATGTTTTAAAGGGATTCAAAGAGGATCCAGCTATAAAATAGATGAATAAAGGAAGTGAAAAAAGGAAAAAATATTGAGAAGGGGAAAGTTGGTGTGTGTGTGTGTTTGTGTGTGTGTGTGTGTGTGTGTGTGTGTGTGTGTATGAGCATGTGATGTGTCGCTCCATACACATAGACTTTAGTTCATGTATAGAATATTCACACTTAAAATTCTGAGACATTTGAGAATTATATGAATAATTATTTTATAAAACTGTAGAGTCTTGCAGTTGTTACCATAGTACTAGGTCCTTTATGAAACACAGTTAATAGGACAATGATGGACACTTAGCATAGAATCAGGAATTTTCTGAAGACCTAGGTTTTAGATCACAACATTTTCCATGTATAAATATCTCTTCAAATCTAAGCAAGTTTTGTTTTGGAATTTTTTAACATCTTACATTTATTTTCAGTAGAAGGTAAGTAATAATAAGTATAGCTTTGGAAATCAAGATAAAATCATAAGATAAATTTTTATAAATCAAAATAAGATAACAATGCGGCTGTGTATTTTGGAAGAGAAACAATAGTTGCCTTACACTAGGGGAAGTATTGTTCTGCATGCTAAGAATGCATGAAGATAAAGAGCATAAAGTCCTCATCTCAAAGTGAATTCAAGACACACAGTTGATCTTCACACTGCTGAACTGGTTCTACTTTGAAATTTCCGAAGAATTGTAAGGGCTGATGCTGGTGCAGCTTGTTCTTCAAAGGAGGATTTAGAAAGCATCAGACATTTTCAGGGGTAAGAAATTAGTTGGCCCCAGGGATCTGACTATGTAGAGAGAGGTTGAGATTTATATATGAGGCTTAATGTCATACTCCAAAATATTCAGTGAAAAAATATAAATGTGTAAGAGTGGATGACTAGAAATACATTGATTTCATCCTTCAGATAGCATGGGCTGGAGTGAAAGGGCGGATATAATTCTACTCTTTAGGAAATTAGATATCTTTTATTATACAATATAGTCAAGGAGCTGATTTTACAAGTTGCTATCTAAATGTATCTAAATATGTGAAGTCACTAAAACAAAAACTAGTTTTCTAGGACACAGACTTTGTCAAAATTAGGAGGAAAGTTTGGGTCCAGGGGTTCAAAATTGCTCACCACACAGAAGAAAAGCAGATACTTATCTCCACAATAGTATAACTTCAATTTTTATTCAAGCAACCTCGTTAAAGGCTTAATAAGGCATTTGCATATTATTAAAAGAGAAATAAGAAATTGGAGAAGATGTTAGGAGGTTTATCAAATCAGAGATGGAATTTGAATACATTTGGAAAAGATTGGTATAATTAGTCTTTTTAATCTGGAATCTATGGAATATATATCCAGAATAGATCATTGTGTCTCTGACATTAGTTTAGAACAGAGCCCATCTATTCCTGACACACATATTGTCAGAGCCTGAAGGCCTGGTGTCCCCTGCAAAGGTCAGCCTGAACTGAAAGGACCATGGCCCAATGTTGGTGTCTGATCAAATATGGGCCACCCTCTCTAGACCAGGGAGTTCACTCCTCTGTTTCCAGGTTTTCCAAAGGCTAAAATGTGAATTTCTTTTTTTTTTTTTTTTTTTTTGCGGTACCGGGGATTGAACCCAGGGGCATTCTACCTCCGCGCTACACCCCCTGCCCTATTTTTTTTTACACTTTATACTTTATTTTGAAACCGAGTCTCACGAAGTTGCGGAGGGCCTCACTAGGTAGAGAGAGAGAGAGAGAGAAAGAGAGAGAGAGAGAGCAAGCTGAGGCTGGCTGCAAACCCGGATCCTCCGGTCTCTGCCTCCCAAAGTACTGGGATTACAAGCGTGCATTACCATGCCTGGCTAAAATGTGAATTTTGACCACCTGCTTTTCAAAAGCCCAAAGAATGAATGGCTACAACAGGAATCCTGCATCACTATGGGCGAGTGAAAACTCAGTTGCAGGTAAAGTAAACATAGAGGAGGGTCTGTCTGCAAGGCCTGTCTCTGTCACCACCACACAGAGGCTGGGACATGCATTCAGATTTCAGAGAATGTGATGCTTTTTTTTTTTTTTTTTTTTTGCGGCACCGGGGACTGAACGCAGGGGCGTTCGTTCTACCTCTACGCTACGACCCCGGCCCTATTTTTTATACTTTTTTTTTTTTGAAACCGGGTCTCACAAAGTTGCAGAGGACCTCACTAAGGAGAGAGAGAGAGACAGACAGAGACAGAGACAGAGACAGGGAGAGAGAGAGAGAGAGCTGAGGCTGGCCGCGAACCCGGATCCTCCGGTCTCCGCCTCCCAAAGTACTGGGATTACAAGCGTGCGCCACCACGCCCGGTTCAGAGAATGTGATGCTTCTAAGAGGAACAGAAGTATGCTGAGTATTGCTTAGTAGGCTAAGTTTTGAAGTCAGACAAAAAGTTGATGAGAGCACAATTCTACCATCTACAAGCTGTGGTCACAAGTGAGATATTTAATGTTGAAAATTTTCAGATTTATATAGGGGCATTGTATATACCTCCTAGATTTGTTGGGAAGAATTAAAAAAAAAGTGCAGAAAGCAACTAGCACTGTGCTAGATGTTTCCTTCTGAAGTAGGAAAGCTGTTTATTCCCAGAAAGCTAGGGATGTCCTTCAAAATGGGCTTTGCCTTATGGACAATTTATCCAAACCAGTGCTATCTCTCAGGGTAGTCATCCAAACACCTAGATTGGTGCAATTCAGAGGAATAGATTTGGCATGACTGGTGAATTTATTTATAGCTATCATCATGCCTGTAGTTTATGCAGTTTTACATCTGTACCTAGGAGTTATTGTCATGTCTCTGAAAATTGTGTTCATTAAGAATATCAATCTATTTTCACCTAGAATGCATAATCCTTACATCCTTTGATTAAAAAGAAACACACCATGCAGATACAATAGACTCATGTATCTAGTCAGTCAGCCAGCTTACAGTATGATAAATAAATTTTACTGTGTGTTATATTCTGAGCATATAAAATCAAATTGAATCCTATTTCCCAGGAAAACATACTGTAGTGATAGGGCAGGAGATGTTAACTCTTTGCAACGCAGTGATAATCACTGATACAGAGATACTCACCTCTCCATGGAAGCACTAAGAAGTGATTCATTCCATTCAGGCATCTGGAGTTTCCGAATGAGTCTGAAGTTCTTAAGGTGGGTGTATTAGAATTAGTATTTAGAAATCTAGGCATACATGCTAGGTAGATGACATTAGTTCAGAAGGGTTTATGGAATAAATGTGGAGAAAGAAATGAGACTAGGAATGGAACCACCATATGACCCAGCTATACCACGCCTCAGTATCTTTCCCAAAGAATTAAAGTCAGAATACTATAGTAATACACACATACCCACACACAGCAACACAGTTCACAAAAGCCAAATGATGGAACCAATCTAAGTGTCCATCAACAGATGAATGATAAAGAAAATGTGGCTTATACAAACAATGGAGTTTTACTCAGCCTCAAAGAAGAAAAAAACTATGTCATCTGAAGGAAAATGGATGGAATCAGAGAATTTTTTTTTTTTTTGCGGTTCCGGGGATTGAACGCAGGGGTGTTCTACCTCCGCGCTACACCCCCGGCCCTATTTTTTATACTTTATTTTGAAACTGGGTCTCACGAAGTTGTGGATGGCCTCACTAAGTAGAGAGAGAGAGAGAGAGAGAGAGAGAGAGAGAGACAGGAAGAGAGAGATAGAGAGAGAGAGCTGAGGCTGACTGTGAACCTGGATCCTCTGGTCTCCGCCTCCCAAAGTACTGGGATTACAAGCGTGCGCCACCACGCCCGGCTAACCAGAGAATATTATGCTAAGTGAGATCAGCCAATCTCAGAAGGTTAGGGTTGTATGTTTTCTCTTATGTGAAAACTAGAGAAAATACAGGAAACAAAAGGGACTTCAGACAAATGAGAAGAGAGACCAGTAGAATAGTGGAAAGGGTTTAGGGGAAGGAAGTGGAGAGGGGAAGAAGGAGGATTGAGGTAGGAAACGGTTCAAATCATATTATTCCATATATGAAGGTATTGCTGCCAATCTTACTAACTGTGCAGGGAGGAAGGAGTGGGAGGGGATGTGGAGAGGAATACACCAAGTGATATGTTCATGTATGCTTGTATCGCTTTGAATCTTACTATGATGTATAATTACAATGTACTAATAAATGTCTAAAAATCCTTTAAAAACTGATACTTAAGGGATAAGAGAGGAAAGTTAGTGGAGGAGCCTAAAGAAAAGGTAAGGATGGAGGGGAATAATGAGAAGAAGAGAGACCAACTCATGCAAAGCTTGAAGATATTAGCATCCCTTTATTGCACAGAATTTTATGGACTGCCATCTGTGCCTCACACACTGCTCAGTGTTAGAAATGTAGAAATGAAATGATGCATGATCTCAGAAATGTATGCCAGTGACCTCCCTTCTTGTTTTCCTTGAACAGATTGTCAGTGGGGTTCAAAGGGAATTTTGTCAGCCATTCCTAATCAATAACAAACATTTAATGTTGTTGTTTTCACAAGGAAGAATAGACCAGGTGGAAAAGGTTGGGATCACCGATTTCAAAACACCGTAAGCCAGAAAATGGCTAAAGGAACAAGATGGTATAAGAAGTAAGAGTAAGCTTTGAAACTGGAAGGATACTTTGACATCCAAATGAGAACACAGATCAACTATGTCTCTCTTTTGGAAGCATACATCTTAAAGGTCAAGCATACATCTTAAGAGAACATCTCAAGCACACATCTCAAGCAAACATTTCAAGCATATATCTTCAGAGAAACAGAACCAATAGAAATGTATGTTAATGTTGAGGGAGAGGAAGAAAGATTTATCTTAAGGAATTGGCTCACATGATATTTAGGGCTGGCAAGTCTGAACTTTGCAGGGCAATCCAACAGCCTGGGGCCCCAAGGAAGAGCTTATTTTGCAGCTCAGGTCTGAAGGCAGTCTGGAGGTGAATTTCTTCCTCTTTGGGGGACCTCTTTACTCTTAATGGCCTTCAACGGATTAGATGAGGCCCATTCACACTGAAGCACAATCTAAGTCTACAGATTTAAAGAATATTCATAGCTAAAAATATCAAATTGGGCACTACAGTTGATACAAAAATTAACCATCATGCACTTCTATAAAGTTTTAGCCCCTGGAAGAGCTTATGAAGAGCAAGGACAATTTTCTACACTATCACTGAATTTTAAGCCCATAGACCATAGGCTGTCAATGATGATGTAGTTAATGCTAATTATCAGTTCTTAATCCTGTTTGGCTATCCATTTATTCATTTATTATTTTGATAAATATTTGTTGAAAACATCCTGTTTGCCACATCCTGTCATTTGAAAGAAATGACTAAGCTATGTACTTACCCAAGAATACAGCAATTAGAAGTCAATATTAAAGCTGGATAGCCCTTATAAATAATCTAATACAACCCCTTCATTTTAAAGAAATGGGGCGGCTCTAATTCCTGATGGCACAGGGTACGAATCCCAGAGATGGAGTCATATCTCACAAAGCCTAAGTCCCCCTCAATACTTTCTTCCCTGGAAGAGAATTCAGATACTGCCCATATTCCTGGGCTTACCTGCATTTGCCAACCATGGTAAAGGCCTCTTGAAACTCTTTAGGCTTTAGAATATTATTAAATGAGCTATATTCAGGTTTTAAGAAGCACAATACTATGTAGAATGATCCAGAAAAGCAATGAGACTTCTTATCTGCTCCGAGGTGGGCTACTGAATAGCAAGTTTTAAACAAAAACAACATATCAATTTTTAATCTTCTTACTTCATAAGAAGACAGAGGGGAGAGAATTGTGAAAGCAGACATGTGACTCAAGAATATTCTAGATGCAGTGGGAGGGGACCCTGCTTTCTAAGCCAGGAAAGACATTGTTAATGCTCGTTTTCCATTCCTAACCAATAAACCAGTCACCTCAGGCTTTCAAAAGTACCCAGCCTAACCACATTGCTGAACAGCTCACTGAATTATTAAAAATAAAAACAAAAAAGACATTCATCACAAGCCCTCTATCTATAATCTAGCTTCTTCCAAGAAATGAGAAACTTTTTGAAAGTAAGCCACAATGTCTAGCTCTGTGTCTTTAATTCTTTGTCCATTTCTTGTCAAACTATTTTAAGGAAGTTTTATTTATCTCTGAGCAAAGCAGGAAGTTATTCTTTCTTTGTAAAATATCTCAGGTGTACCTCCCCCACTGAAGTTCCTGCGTCCTATTCCACCAGGGTGAACAGGGAATCAATCATACAAGATGGTGGCCCTGCCCAGAAGGCAGTTTCTTTTGCTAGTGAATCTTTGTAAATTTCCCTGAATAACAGTAGCTTCAAGTCTACTTAAATGGCATAAATAGAAAGGCAACAGCCAGGCCTGGTGGTGCACACCTGTAATCCCAATACTTGGGAAGCTGAGACAGGAGGATCACAGGTTTGAGGATAACCTCAGCAAGTAATGAGACTCTTATCAACCTAGCAAGACCCTGTTTCAAAAATAAAAATAAAATAGGGCTGGGGGTGTAGATTGGAGGTAAAATGCCCCTGGGTTCAATCCCCAGGACTACAAACAAAAAATAAATAAATAGATTAAAAATTTTTAAAAATTAAAAGAGCTGGGGGTGTAGCTCAGAGGTAGAGTGCCTCTGGATTCAATCCTCAGTACCAAGAGGAAAAAAATAAATAAGACAAGATTTCATTTTTATCTGTACTACCTTTTTCAGGTCACCACTGCACATTTCCGTCTTGTGAGAATTAATACAGAAGTGAGATACAGATAACTCTAGCACGCAGAATGATGGTTATGTGTATCACTAGCCTGGCACTAAAGAATATCTCCCTGAACAAAGCTCGCAAAAGCTAAGTGCAAACTTTATCCCACTGCACTGTCCTAACTCCCTCCCGATTTCAGCCACTCTCTAGATCATGTCAACTAAATACATTATCAGTAGAGAAAGCAGCCTGCCTCTGTGGCCTTATTTCAAACAGGACTTCTCTTGAGAAATCTTTCGGACATCTATCCGAAGTATGGAGTATCTTGTGACACTCACCTTGATAGCTTGGCACTCAGTGCACTCAATCAGACTTTATTTAAATGGTGTCTATTGTGCTGACTCCTGAAAACATTACCAATTACCCATGAGGAAATGGTGCATTCCAAGGGGAAAATGTATATTATAACGCTTCCTTGACTCTAGCTCAATGGCTGGAAATATTTCATTATAACAAAGACTTGTAAGATAAGCAGTAGTTTGATTACAAGATTTAAACTTCTCTTGGACATTATTAAAATTAATTGTTAAAAATGAAAATATAGGAGTTATGAGTTATAAAATGGCACTAGTGACCAATGTGCCCTCCTCCCATGGAAGGGGAGCAGAAAATGTTAAGGTTTGCAGACAGCCCATTTGTAGCAGCTCTTAGAAAGGCAGGAATATGCTCTCTGCCATTAGTCAATGAAACCATCTCAGTAAATATCAAAATCAAAATGAGCTGTTATCCATTGGAGAGTAAATCTTTATTCCTTTCTGTCAGGAATCACATCCTGTATCCTTCTTAAAACACACACACACACACACACACACACACACACACACACACACTACACACATGGCTAAACAGTCTATTTGCTTTGGTGAGAATTTTACTTAGTCCTGAACTCTGAAAGGATGAAGTAGGAAGAATGAGTGTGAGATGCTGGAAACAGGATTATGTTGTGAAGACGCACCATCTGAAATAGTTTAAAGTTATGTTTGTTATTTGTTTGTTTTGCTTTTTCGGCCACATTCCCATCAGAGAAGCTCTTTCCCTGGAACATGGGAGTCCGTGTGCTTATTTCCTTCCAGTGTGTGGGCATGAGTGTGCCCAGGTGCTCATTTTTCATTTGCACGCGTGTGCTTCTTGTGGGAAGCCAGTCATTTTCTCAAATGCTCAATCGGCAGAACAATCGTCGATAGGAAAGTGGAGAACGTGCTCAATTGCTCTACAAACCCTGTATTCTTTACTCTCCTTTTATCTCCTTCTATAATGACACTGTTTTGTCTATGATCTAAAAAGGGGTCAAACCATAAGACCTCCAGATACATAAATTCCCAAACCTATTGGCTTACTTTTCCCTTTTCAGAAAAGAAAAATTACTCAGAATCCCCCTGGGTGCTTCCGCTGCCCCCTTATTTTTTATTCACTGACTCCCCACTAATTACACTTGAGCCTACTATTTCCCCCCTGGATTGTTCCAGTGTACCTCCAGGGGTTGCATCACTGATTTTGGGGATCTATGAAAGGACGTAAAGACCCTTCATCATACTCAGGTATTTGATCTGCACCTGCACACTTGGGGGGAAGCATCCTACCTTCTGAATATGTCGCTTCTTTGGGCAAATGGTTCCTTTATGAAGTCAGTGTGAGCATGTGGATTGCAAGGATGGTGGCATAAATCAAGGGTTTTAAATTGCTTGTTTTTAGAACTTCTGTATTTCAGCAGGTCTGGAAAACCAACCCATATTACAGAGAGGAATTCTGTTCAGGGAGCACCAGAATAAATTTGGTGTCTATATCAAGAGGTGAGAAGTGGGGGCCCAGAAAGATGCCTAAATTTGCCTATAGACAACTCTTTCTTTTCCTCCCTCCATCCCTTTCCCTCCCTTTCTTCCTTCCTCCCTTCCTTCCCTCCTTCTCTCTTTCCCTATGTCCTTCTCTTCTCTTTATCCTTTCATTATCCAGCCTCTTCTCCTTATCTTATCTCTTTTTTTATCTCTTTCTTGCCCTCTCTCTTTCTTCATTTTTCCCCCTATGGGTACGGTGCAGAAAATGTCATAGAGAAAAATCCAGGTGATAGAAGAGAAAGACATGCTCCTAAAGAGACCAGACCAACCAAAGAGAAGATAACTGACTGTATTGGTCAGGGTTCATGAGAGTAACAGAATTCACAGAATGAGTATATGGAAAAATGGGTTTTTCAGATCAGCTTACAATGTAGTTCTGACTGCACGTGGAGAGTCAGAGGAACCAGTAGCTGGTCAAGCGGTCTAAGACCTCTTCGGAGAAACGATGGTGAATTTTCAGTTCCAAGGGCTGGAGGCCGACGATCTCAGACGAGAGCAGAAGATCAAGAAGCTCTTCAGAGAAACAGCGAAGTTGGAGGCCGACGATCTCAGACGAGAGCAGATGCATTTTCTTTGGAAAGAGTTGCGCATCCCTCTACGCAGCTTTCTCCTTCTTTTATCTAAGTCCTGAACCTATCAGAACCCTGCTGCCTACATGTAGGGCAGGACTTTCTGTTTAATCTGCTGTTACACACCCAAAGTCACATGATCCTGGGTGTGTCATGATCCGGTCAAGTTGACAAATTAAATTAACTATCACACTGACAAAGAAAACTCCAGTTACTTCCCATTTCAAAAATGTGAAAGGAGTTCTGTAATTTATATATGTGTTTGTGCAAAAGACCCAAAGAGACTGGGCACAGTCGGTGGATGGCATTGGTTGGAGAGGAGTCAGCAGTGTTGCCCCTGGGACACAGCAGGTGCAAGGAGGGTGTGGGTATGAATTGAGTTCTCCTGGAGTCAGTGAAACACGCATTGTAGGAAAGAAATGAAGTGTTTCCAACCTGGGTGAACCAATGATTGATTTAAGATTAAACTTTGTCTTTCATGTTAACACTTGATTTCACTCTACTTGTATTTCTGGCATTCTTGGGAATGCAGCAAAGAGGGCATTTGGGGAAGCCATCCTGTCCAAATATCATCTTGGTAGGCTTATGGGAACTTGTACCAAGAGAAATTCTATAATTTTATAAAACACAGCCACCGTCTGGCACTTAGACCTACTGTCTGAGCCAGGAGAACTCAAGTAGAGGAAGTAGCTTTCTTTCAAGGGCAGATCTTGGATTGTGCTCACACCACAGAAATAAACACATTTGATTCAGACACAGCACAGTTCACTCAGGAATTTGAAATTTTAATTTGACTGCTCCTCTGACAATGAATAATGCCCCAAATCAAGTGTGTGCAAGCATATGGTAATGTCTCTCACACAAGCTTTCAGTCTCTCACAGGCTGCGAGGATTAATAACAATAAAAATATCAACTGCTTGGCATTTTTAATGGTTGAAACAATTCTTTCACATGTATTGTTTCATTAGACTTTCAAAACAACTCTGTGCGGTAGGCAGTACAGGGAATGCAATCATCCTTCTTTTGCAGGAGTGGAACCTGAGGGTTGGTGACCTGGCCGGCCCAATGCCACATCGCAGGTCGGTGGGTGTTAAAACCAAAAACCAGACAGCAGATCTGGAGTTTAGCTTTCAGTGCCAGTGCTCAAATCCTTCCATTGTGATGCTGTGCTACAGCTTCCTTGTTTAGCCCCTCTTGAGAGGATATTTAAAATTCTTTCAACCACAAAGGCCATATGTGCTTATCTTCAGAGATGGCAGGAGACTGGGGAAAGTGCTGGGCCTTAGGAGAGGATGCAGTGGCGGCAGCTCCGAAGATCAAAAGAAAGCAAGCTGAGTCTCTCACTTGGGACGTGGAGAAAGAACAGTGCTGGGGCTGGCCTGTGATGAGAAGGTCACTTCATCATCTGCCACATTTAATTAAAAGACAGTAAAAAAGGTTTTGGCATTCATGGTTTTCTAGGATGGCTAACAAGGAGAATCATTAAGCAGATGTCTGGGTCTCCCTGTTCTCAGCACCATGCCATCTGACCTCAGAAGTGTCACCAGTCACCTTCATCTTGTGCAGATTTGAGGTTGCTTCCATGCTAAAAGTGGCTGCCACCTGTGCACAGCACCAGATCCCTTCCAAGCGCGAGTCTGTCTGTTCATGGTCTGTGTCTTAGTTCTTTTAAGTTCTTGCGTTCTCAGACTGAGGCAGTTGGGGTGTGGAAGTTGTAACCTTTGGAAGGGCACTGTATTTAGTTCTTTTCCTTACTGCTCTAAGCTACCATCCAACAGGACAACTCATGGTCCTCTGAGTGATAAACTACTAAAATCAAACTAAGTATCCATGTTTTCAACAAGATTCATGAGTGCTTATTATATCCCAAGTACTGTTTAGAGAACATTGCATGTGCTTGCTCATTTAATCTTCACAACAAATGAGACAAATTCAGTTATTATGATCCCTATCTACAGATGGAAAAACTAAAGCACAGAGAAATTAACTTGCCCAAGGTTCTAAGCTAATATTGGGGGATTCAGATTCCAAAATAAGGCAGTCTGGTGCAAAGGTTTTAGATAACAGCAGATGTATAACCCCATCCTCAGATGTTACTAGAGAACATAGTACAAGGGTCTCCAATCCTTTGGGACAGGAGAATTTCTCCAACCAGGGTGGCTAGATTTCTTAAATGACAATACAAGACTTTTGGTTAAATTTGAATTTCAGGTAAACAACAAATACTTATTTAGAAGAACTATAGCTCATGCAATATTTGGTGTATACTTATCCTAAAGAGGAATCATTTACCTGAAACTCAAATATAGTATAGTGTTCTATATTTTGTTTGACAACTCCAGTCTCAGCCCACCATTAGCACCCTGGCTCATTGTGAGACCAAAAAACAGCCATGACAGGCTGTGCTTCTGAAGAAACTAGGCTAGGCCCAAGTTTCTGTTTCTCAGAAACCAAACCAGGAGATGTTCCCACAGAAACCACCACTCGGTGGGGCCTATCAGAAGAATGGTGGAGAGTCCCCAACTTCCCCAGGTGTGACGAGCCAATCAGAAGCCCCCAACTACCCTAAACTGATGTCAAAGATGTTTTTTTTGTAATCACTGCTTATGTACTTTGTATGTATAAAAGATTGAGTAAGCCAGAGCTCAGGGTCCGAGGTCAATACTGCACTGTGCTGGATGAGATTTGGACCCTAGCTCGAGCTAGCTAATAAAGTTCCTTTGCTTTTGCATTATCAATTGGTGGAATTGGTCTCTCATTTCTCCGAACACTCGAACCCGCAACCTTACATCATGATCCTGATTCTTCTCATGCAGATGTTCTTAGAGTGGACAGTCTGAGTATACTTGCTGCAATTAGATCATCTCACTGGTATGTCGATCAGTTAAGACAGAGAAGGCCAAATAAGTTAGACCCCCCAGGGTTTCACCATGGCCTTCATGGTGAAAGCCTCCCAGTACTTCTCTTTTTCCCCTCTAAGCAAGTTTCCTGAGAGATGATATGTCTTCACTCTAATGCAAGGAAATGCCCGCGTTGAAGTGGGCAAAATTTTCTCATCTCCTCTTCTCATAGGCTATTTTACCTAAAATGAGATTTATCAATGGGAAGAGGATCAGTGTGCTGAGCCTCTTTTCTTATTCAGTAGCTAGACATGTTTGGAGTCC
The DNA here is from genome assembly GCA_004027185.1 of Glis glis. NCBI lineage: Eukaryota > Metazoa > Chordata > Mammalia > Rodentia > Gliridae > Glis > Glis glis. Next base: position 17,151 of record PVJS01006580.1, on the reverse strand, counting down.
TGTTCTCCTTTCTCTTTAGAAATTTTTGTCAACTACTATCATATACAGATCTGGACATCTGGCCACTTCTTGGTCCTGTCCTTTCTGAGATAGGCCTCTCTCAAAGCCAACTTCCTGCCATGTGTGGAATTTTCCAGAAAGCAAACCACTTTGTATTTTTACCCTTCAAGCAAGATGGTGAGTTCTGAACTCCATTCCTTGAAGGGCAAATTCCCTCTGGCCCTTCCCAGGAAGAAGCCCAACCCATCATGTTGGGTGGGAACAAAGACTTACACTACCACCACCATTTGAGTGAGAATTCTGTTTATCAAAACTGGTTTTCCACCATGCACTTTTATCCCAAAGCTACCTAAGGTTCCTACAACAGCCATTTAGCAAGCACCTAGGAACTGCTTGGAAGAAGATGAGAATGAAGGATCTGAGAACCTTACTGGGTAGAAGTGCTGGACTGAAGTTAGCTCTGAACAGGTAATGGCAATTAGGGAAAAATTCTTCCCAACCATTGTTCCTTATGGGACAATTTGTAGAAAGAAGGTTGGTTTCTGACCTGCTGTACTTCTGGGGTGAGTGTTGCTAAGGTGAGGAAGCAGATTCATGATCAGGGACAGGGAGAGACCTTATAATAATAATATATGGCCCTGGATGTGGATAACGTAAGGTGCCAACAGATCTGCATATTTAAAAACTTCATTCTGGAACTATTTATTTCTTTTCAGAGGAAATAAAAGGGCAATAAAATTGCAGAAGTGGAAGATTAGTTTTCTGTCACATCTAAAACCTTTCCAAGTTGGCTAATTAAATTATACCTTCCAACAGAGAATGCAAACACAATTTCAGGTTCTAATCTCTCAGTAATCAAGCGTTCTATTATTAATGTCCTCTTCCCTTTTCTGGGCTTAATTGCTCATTGTACTACATGTGGCATTGATTAGCAGTAGGAAGACTGTGTTCTGTTTTGTTGGCTTGTGAGAAACGTGGCTATAAAAAGGCATTGAATCAGAAAGCAAGCTCTATCCAGCTGTGCCATGGTGTGTGGGGGTCTGTGTGTGAGGAGGCAAAGCCAGCCAGCTTGTTTGGTTTAAAATAACAGCATAAAATCCCAAATTGTCCTATGAAACAACCGTACTGATAAAATCCGACCCAAAATCTACAAGGAGCTTTTCGCATCAACGATTTCTGCAGAACTTTGCAGTTTATAGCATACTCTTTTGAAAGTACTAGTTTGGTTAATCTGGACCATCAATCTGTGAGAGAAATATTTTTACCCATATTTTACACACAAAAAGTTGGAAGTTTTGCAAGGTTAAGTGATTCTGTCTAGCTACATAGCTAGTGTGATAAAGGTAGGTGCTGAATGCAGACATTGCAATTTCAGGTCCTGGGCTCTTTCAGTCATATTATACTCTCTCCCAAAAACAATGAGTAATTCACCAAATATTTACTAGGCAAATATGTCTTCCATAAACCAAACTAGGCACTATGAGAGAATAAAATATATACTGGTAGATGCAGATAACTGTAACAAGACACATGTTTGATGTGTTGTGTACAGATACAAGGTGCTGAAGAATCAAGCAGGAGATAGGTGCTTAGCAAGGAAAAACTTTCAAGGAGGAGGAGGAGGAGGAGGAGATATTTCATGGGCCTTTGAGAGATAAGACACATTTTGACAATCATAAAAGGAGGAAGGGATAGGATTCAGGGAGTGATATGGTAGAAACAAGCGTGGTGGTAATAATGATCTTGTGTTAGAGAAAATGTGACTTAATACAATGTATAAGATTGTAAAATAAGAGAGACATGGATTGAAATACAAATTAAGTTGGGAAAACTAGTTATCCATTTGTATAAAAATGGAATTAAATCCCAACCTTTCACCCTACACAAGAGTCAATTCAAGATGGATCAAAGACCTGAAAATTAGACCAGAAACTTTGAAATTACTAGAGGAGTACCTAGGTCCAACACCCAAACATGTAGGCACAGTTAGACACTTTCTCAATAAGACCCCAAGGTACATGAAATTAAAATGAGGATTAATAAGTGGGATTGCACTAAATTAAAAAGCTTCTGTGCAGAAAAGGAAACCATCGAGCACCTTAATAGAGAGCCAACAGAATGGTAGAAGATCTTTGCCAGCTACTCCTCTGATAGAGGACTAATATCTAGAATATACAAAGAATTTAAGAAACTTACTGCTAAAAAACAAACAACCTAATAAAAAATGAGCTAGTGATCTAAATTGACACTTCACAAAAGAAGAAATGCAAATGGCCAATAAATATATAAAAAATGTTCTACATCATTAGCAATCAGGGACATACAAATTAAAACTACACCAAGATTCCATCTAACCCCAGTTATAATGACAATCATCAAGATGTCAAACAACAATAAATGCTGGTGAGGATGTGGAGAAATAGGAACTCTTCTACACTGTTGGTGGGATTGCAAATTAGTGCAGCCGCTATGGAAGGCAGCATGGAGACTCCTTAGAAAACTGGGAATGGATCCACCATATGATCGAGCTACACCACTCCTGGCTGTCTTTCCAAAGGGATGGAAATCATAATATTATAGTGATACATGCATATCCATGTTTATAGCAGCACAATTCACAAGAGCCAAATTGTGGAGCCAACCTAGGTGTCCATCAACAGATGAATGGATCACAAAATTTTGGGATATACACACAATGGAATTCTACTCAGCAATAAAGCAGAACAAAATTATGTCATTTTCAGGAAACTGGATGGACCTGGAGAACACGTTAAGTGAGATTAGCCAGTCACAGAAAGTGAAGCTCTCATATATGGAAGCTACGGAGTTATCAAGATATAAGAGAGACTTTAGATAATAGAAGAGAAATCTCAGTTGATCGAGGGAGGTGGTCCAGGGGAGGTTGAGGGGGGAGGGAGAATTAAAAAAGGAGGCACTTCCATTGATGTTATGTACATATGTGAAAATACCAATGCCAATCTCAATATATGTACGGAGAAAGGGAGGGAGGGAGGAGGGAAGCGGGAGGGGGGGAGGGAGCTCACCCCCCCCATGTAATAGTGCGTGTATGTCACTATCACTCTGAACTACATTATGATGTAAGTCTACAATGTACCAATAAAAGTATACATGAAAAGGCTTTAAATATTTCTCCAGAAATATCAATGACAAAAACAGTTTTCAAATTTACTTTTTTTTCTATATGTAAGGAGAAGAGCACCATTAAGTATACATGTCAGCTTCTAAGACTTGTAACTAGAGCATGACTTTCTGCTTGGACAAAACCCCCCTATCAGAAATGTGTACTACATAGATAGAGACCCAACATAAGAGCCAATCATGTTGCCACTAGTACCTGGAACTTCCCATTCTGGGTGGAATTTCCTTTCTAAAATTTATACCAGGTAATCTCTTGGTTACCTCCAATTCCAAAGTTCTATATTTTCATGACTATGGCAGCTTTGTGAAAGGCAAAGTTAATTAATCCACTTGGGGTTTGGCTGAAGAATAATTGCTCAGTGCCCACTGAGTTTGTACTGGAGAAAGGAAGACATTAAGACCAAGGAAACAGTCTCTTTCCAGACTTGTACATACACCTTCCCAGTTGATGTGTGCTGCTCTCCTTTTTGGTGACTAACCTGGTAGACAGAAGAACACTTTCTGTCTCCATGAGTTTGGGTAAAAGGCCAAGCTGATTAATAATGGCATCTTTTTCAACTTTCCAATCGCCTGTTCTTGTTCTCATTGCTTCTCCAAACTTAGGAGATCTGTATCTTTGGTTTGTATATCCCTACTCCAAATATCAGGTGTTATAGGGGGTTAAACACTGCTGTATTCTTTCCCCCTGGCTCCTATAGCCAGTGTTCTACTGTAAATAGAATTAACTCCATAGTAGATAGAATTAACTCCATGTAGATAGAATTTCTGGTATTTGCTGATGACTCAGTTATTAATTAGTTGTTTGTTTATTTATTTATCCAAAGTATCCAACACTCACCAAAGTATTATGGGAGATCACAAACAAAGAGAGGTAGCAAAAACAATGTTTAAATGCATGGATTATGGATCTAGACTGTATTTAAATTGTAATTCCCCTTGTGAGTGTGTGTGTGTGTGTGTGTGTGTGTGTGTGTGTGTGTGTGTGTTGCTAGGGGTTGAACCCAGAGTTTTGTGCATGCTAAGGAAATTCTTTACTACTGAGCTACATTTAAAGCCCCTGTGTGATTTTTGGACAGGGTATTTCACCTTTCTCTGCTTCAGTTTCTTCATCTATAATCTGTACCTTTTTCTTAGAATTATTAAATAAATTAGGATAGATGTAAGTGACTAAGAATAGAATTTGGTGCAAAATAAAGGCTTTGTACATTTGGGTGCTTTATCATTATTAAGTTACTATGCCCTCCCACCTTTTGAATAGATTAACTGGAATACCAGTAACTGGAATAAAAGGTTAACTATGGCAAATGTTAATTGTAGATTCAGTAAATAAAACAATATGAAAATTAAAACAGTTTGATGGAGGAACATCAGAAGAGAATTCACAAAGGTAAGAGCATTTAAATAAACGTTGAATGGATTTAAATTCTAAGTCCTTTAATTAGAAAGTCCTAGGGGCTCCTTGCCTCTGGTATCAGGGTGTCTTAAAGAATTTATCCCATGGATAACCAAGATCTTCAAATCATGTAGCATTAGAGTCTTGGGGGAGGCAGTAATGTCAGAATCAAGAAGCTGCTGAAATCAATAATTCCTCTGTTACATGTGGAAAAGTATATTATTTCTACTATACCTGTGCTCCTAAAAAATGAAAACATACTCAAAGTATCCAGCATGCTTTTTGCTTTCATTCTGAGAGACGATATATTTCCATCTTCTCTTTAATAAAGAAAATGAATTTATGTTATTTTTGTCATGCTTTTTTAAAGTCTCCCAAATTAGTGCTGGTATAGCAGTATAAGGTTTCATCCAAAGATGTGGTACCACGTCTTCCAAATGGCATCACTACTATGGAAACTCAAATTCAAATATCACCAATCTGGCTTTAACTAAAAAGTCATTCAACACTCTCAATCTACAGCAAAGCTATGCTAAACCCTTAGTCACCAATCTGTCCTCCTCTCCATTCTCCCTGCCTGAGCCTGCATTTAGGTCTCCATTATGTTTCATCTGAATTATTATATATGACTTTCTTAAGAGGCCATCCAGCTGTTTTTCATACTATGGTTAGCTTTGCAATATGGCTACCTGCTTAAGCCACTCTCAAAATCCTGTGGAAGTTCCCTGACTTCTCTGAGGAGCACTCTGAAACTGCTGAACAGAACATGGAAGAACTTTTCACTCTCATTCCAACTTAAATCTTATCAGCTGCATTTCCTACCATGCCAGACACACACCCTGTGTTCCAACAATACTGCTATTTTTTTGACTTTTACAAATATGCAACTATTCTCATTGTGTAGCAGCGCTCTCTTTAGTTTGCCTTAGATGATCACCTCTTCATCTTTTAATGCACACCTCAAACATCATTTCATCAGCAGAAACTTTTTGAGATGCCCCAAGAATGTACTTGCTGTCTGCACTGCCATGTTGTACTTACTCTGCTGTATTGTTTTAAATGAGCATGTTTTTAATTAAGAACAAGCACAATTATATGTCCATTCATCATCTATTTTGTTATATTTGTGAATTGTCTATCTAGGTCATTTTTCTACTTTTCTAATCTGTTGTTGACCTTTCTTTTATTGATTTGAAAGAGCTTTTTATACATTAATAAAATTAATCTTTGTAACAAATTTAAAAAGTTAATGTTTTTTAGGTGGTCATGTCTGTTTTTTGATTAATAGAATGTTTGCATATTTCTTCAAATTATGGAGTTAAGCCTATCAAAACTAAACTGACATATGGGTTGGGTCATTTATTAGTTTTTCTCAATTTCTACATGGTGAGCTCTTTTGACAGACACCATATTTATTCATCTCCATATCTTTACATCTAGCATTCTATTTGCAAGTCAGAAATTCAACATCTGTCCAACATCATTTATTATGGTTTGGAGAAAAGAGACAACATAATTTGAGTTCAAAAGAATATCCCATATTTGGTAACTCTGGCAGAACTAATGCTACTGAAAACATTAAAGGATATCACATAGATAAATAACACGTGGATAAAATATATGTATGTAAAATAACTCATAAATAAATGTGTTGCACACATAAAGTTTTATGCACAAATGTACACAACTATATGTAAAGTAACACATAAAAAAATGTAGGTACGTAATTTACATACATAAATGTATACAAAATAACATAAGTAAAATACAAGTGCATTTTTTTCTATTGAGTTTCACTTTTTAAAACATTTTTGTGTGGTAAAAGGAAACCCAGAAACAAAGACATGCAAACAAATGTATAGTTTATTAAATTATTATAAGAGGAATACTCTTGTTATTGACAACCAGGTCAAGAAATATAACTTTACCAACAGCCTCAGAAGCCCCTTCATTGTCCCATCCCAATGTCTTTTGACCAGACTGATGAGCCATGACCAGACTGATGAGCTATCTGAAAGCAGCCTCTTCCTCCAAGGCAAACATTCCTGGGTCTCTTGGTGGCCTCTACTCCCAAATAGTCAAACATTGTCTCAAGGATCTTCTGCACATCCTCAGCAGTTTTATTGCTAACCACTATCTCAATGACTCTCTACAATTGTTCTGCAGCCAGTCAAGTTAAATGTTTACCTCTAGCCCTCACTGCACGTATACTAGTTAAATTTTACCTCCCTAGCCCTGCATGCATGCAGGAGCATCCATACCTCAACCTCCTCCCTCAAGATTGAATAAAAACTGTGGACCAGTGTCCAGTTGGGCCTTTGCCCAAGAGTGAGGTCCCCTGGCCTGCCCCTCTCTATCTGTTCTGGGTCTGTGTCATTCTTTTCCCGATACAAGTGTGCAATCTTAAATACTACAGTGTAACGTTGCTCATTTCCCCCTAGATAGCACAGGATTTTTCTGCCCTCTTTACAACATAGTAAATTAGTTTCATTTCTAATCCAGTAAATTTGATAGACTGTGTTCTGATGTTGGTTCATCTTGGCTCATATTCTCTGGTTTGTGATGTGCTCTATCTCCCTGGAGAGAGAGAGAAAGACAGACAGACAGACAGACAGAGACAGAGACAGAGACAGAGACAGAGACAGAGAGAAAGTTTCAAATGCAGTGTTAGAAATTCAGAAGTCTAGGAGACTAGGACCTCCATGTCACCAACATTGTTCTTGATATTTGGGGCCAACAGGAAGTCACTTAAGCCTATTTAGACATTAGGTTCTCATGGACAAAGTACTGAACCTATTTTGTTACTCTTGGATGATATTATAGACATGCACTTGTGTTTACTATCTTCACTTTTCTACAGGGAGGAGCAGCTAGTATATTATAAATCTTCCCAGTGTTTATTCCTGTTTTTCACAGCTTAGCAATGGGATTGTTTATTTCAGTGACTTAGCAGAAAGATAAAATAATTCTCCTTGAAATATAGGAATCATTTCACAGCTCCACTTCAGTGCAACTGGGGTTTTCTCTCCAGGCTGTGAAGTTTTGCACCATTTCTTCTGTAATTCACTGCTGACTTGGACAGCAGGCCTATTTTTCAGTGGGAGTTAACAAGCGTGTTTTCTCAGAGAATCATTTACTGGAAGGGAAATCGTGTCTCTCACATTCACTCTCTCTGGTAATCCTTTTGGTTTGCCTTGTCTCAACATTTGTGGTGGTTTTCTGGGTGCTCTGGGACTATTTTCATTCTCACTTTTTGGGAAAAAAATAACTTAAAAATCTCTGCTTTCAAAATTGCAGTCGCTGTGGGATTTCTCTGTAGGGAACCTTTAGTGAGAGAACATTCTGTGATTCATTGTGCCTGCAGGATGAATTCGTGGAGCTATGGGGGAATAAACCACCTAGAGAATGAGCAGGAGACACAAAGGTCTGTCCCCTAGAAGTCTGTCCCCAGTAGAATTAGATCAGAATAAGAAATCCATCTTTCTCTCTGGCTCTTTTTCTCACATCTCTACAATCTGGCTCTCAATATTTCTTCTTTCTATTTCTTCCTTCCCTTTTATTTAAAGAGTTATAAATACATTAATTCTGGGATATATGAAGTCTGAATTGTTTAATGATTTATTTTAACCATTTATTTTTTTCTACTTCTCTAGGCATTTCCTATTGGCCAAATTCCTATGGGTTCTTTTTTAAATATACTTTTATCGGTGCATTATAGTCTCACATCATAATATAATTCAACATGATAGGGACATACCTGCACATAGCACTTAGTAAGCCTCCCCCCAGCTCCCTCCCCACTTCCCCTCCCCCATAGTTGATATTGAGATTGGCATTGATAATTTCACGTATGTACATACGTCAGTCTATGAATTCCTAAATGTGGATTTCACCTAGTTATATACTTTATTCATTTCATCTTAGTTTTTATTTGATTATATTTTTGCCTAAGGAAATTCCTCACATTACTTTCTAGAGCTCTTAGGATCTCACATCCTCTATTTCACTCAGTCAACTTAGCAATCATGAGCTGAGAGGCTGAGATACATTTCTACTATTTTATTGGTGGGGAAACTGCCTCCAGGCAGACATGTGGTGTGTTCAAAGGACCACAGCTCTGTAGTCACAGCGTGGAGCCTAGATTATTCTGAGCTTCTGAAGCAGGTGCGGTGAGGACCTTGCCCATATCCCCAGCCTTCATCTTTCCTTTAAAAAGGAAATATTTTCTCTTAGAAGCAACCTTGTCTTTTCTGCTTGAAAGTGCTCTCTGAACATTGAATTGTGGTGAGCTCGTAGGTGGTACAAATAGAAAATGCCAGAGAGTTAAGGACCCCTAGAGAGATCCACAAACATATGACAGAGAGGAGTTGGTAGATTAATGCATCAAATTACCCACAGGTGGAACATCCCTGTGCTGGGCTGTCTAGCCTCTGAGGGGCATGGAGGGACTGAGCCCTAGTGGTCCAGAGGTATGCTGCCCATTAACACACCTGCCCGGGCTTACAACATCTCCCTCTCTTATTTTTGAACTCCCTTATCTATGCTACCTGGGGATACGTCCCAAAATAAGCACACAAAAGCCTCATGGTTCAGCTTCTTATATTTTCTGTTTTCCTCCTACTATTTTGTGTTTCTTTAGAGATAGGTTTGAAAGTAATCAAAACTGAGCCACATGGCCAGTGTTTTTTGTATCATGGTGCAGATCTCTTTTGCTTTAATTTAATGATGTCTTATTTCCATAAACAGTGACCAATCATTTCAATAGTTTTCTTTCTCCATTATTACTGTCCATCCATGAGTTCACTGACAGATTATCTACGAGTTTAGTTTAATAAAACAAGCACATGTTAGCGGCCAGTATGTCATGCATGCACCATGCCAGTTATGAGAATCCAGGGCATAATCTATGTGCTAACACCCTGTGTTTGCACCCTTGTATAGCATTATCTCTTCACTCTTCCATGTACTCCATATTTGCTTGTCTAACAAACCTCAATCTAAGAAACCAAGTGGCCAAGATAAACCTTTTTTATCTCCTTGGTTAAATTTATTTCTATTTTATTTTTGAAATTTTTGTAAATGGGCTGTTTTTCTTGATTTCCTTTTTAAAATATGCTTTCATTGGTGTATTGTATGCCAAGGATAAGTCCCTTATCAGAGCCCAAGCAGATATTTTTTCAGTATCACAAAAAACGTATTAGTGCATTATAATTATATATAACAGAAGGATTCAAGGAATTGACTCGTAGTCTCCGTCATTCACCATGGCCTCTGCTCTCACAGTGCCCCGTGGTATGTATTTACCCTCAGTCCTACACAAAGAGCTAACAAGCCAAATGCTAAGTGTCTCCACCCTCCCTATTGGCTAAGGGCGACACACTGAAGAAGAGATCGGAGCAGTGTCGCTGAGCAAGACCACACCCCAACACACATTCCCCACCTCAGACTTCTTAGGGTTTCCCCTTTGCTCCTGAAAGTTTCCACCTAGAGTTTGGCAGACACTGAGCACCTTTGAAGGACCATTTGAGCATTAATATTGTCTGGCTTCTAGCTTTCCTGGGTAGTTACTCCAGGGCAGCATAATGCTAAAGTGACATTGACCAAGGGAGGCAAAGATGAGTGACGTCAGTGGCCGCTCTAGGCCTAGGGTCCTGTGCTGGCACCTCCCCCCGGGCTGAGGCACTTGTACAGTGATTGGGCTTGACTGGGCAAGTCCCCAGATCAGCCTCCCAGGAGGCACAGGTGGAGGCCTACAGCGAGAGCATATAAGAATTTTTGTAGCTTGGCAATAAGTCACCCAGTCCTCATTCAATCTTCCCTGCCCCTGAACTTCTTAGTAGTATTTATGCGATTTATGTTCTTGATACAGTTATATACATCCTATTATTCTTTAACCTAAATGCACTGAAATAGTGAGCCTCAAGCCAGGGAATTATAACTGGATGGAAAATAAAAGCAAACAGGCTTGGGAGTAAAATGTGTGAGGTGTGGATAGGGTAGGGAGGAGGAACATGGGCTCCGCTCCCAGATCTGCCCAAGGAGAAAGTTACCCTTTCACACTATGCTTTTTGTGAATTTTCTCTATTTCACACCTTGTTGCAAGTGTCAACAGTGAATTATCCAATGCTCAGATGAGACCATCATGGGCAACGGCTGGCTATTTCCTCAGCTCCCAAGAGAAGTTCCTCATGTACATATGTGCAAATAAGAGTTCTCTCTTGATTCTTTTGGGCACACACCAAGAAATTGGGCCAGGTTACTCATGTCTTTGTGTTGTGTTTCAACACCATGGGCACACATCCATCAGTTCACATACTCAGGAGGTGAGCTGTTCCAAGAATCTAATAGGTGCTTAATTACACTGCATAATCCAGCAACAGTTCATTTGAATCTCCCCAAAATGACTCTTTCTCTTCCATCTTGAAGGTAGTTCTACAAATGTTAGATAATTAACTAGTGAATTTTAAATACACTGATCTTTCCCTTCTTCCTTCTTTCCTCTATCTTTCTTTTCTTCTCCGTTCTGTTCTCCCTTTCTTCTCTTCTCCTCCCTCCAGAATAATCTAACATAAAGGCTTGAGATATTTATTGGTTGTTAAAAGTAAACAGAAATGTTGCTGTGGGGAAATAGGTGGCAGCAGTAGTGGTCAATACAGGTAGGAGGTAGTTGATGCTTATTTAGAGTATGCTTTTTATTATTTCTAACTTTAAATGATACTACAAGATACTTTCACTTGGGCAAGGGGAAAAACAAGCAATAATGGATGAAATTGTTCATGATGACAATACAAAACAGATCATTCAAGTTTGAAGGAAAATCTCAGAGGGCTGTTGCAAGTAAAAATGTTAGCTAGAGTTAGAATAAAAATAACATTACAACCAAACTCCCCTATAAAAAATGTTGACACCAACTGTAAGGTCAGGTCAGTTTCAGAATTAACTTAGAAGTGAACTTGACATCAAGAGAAATATAATGCCATGTGGCATAGATGAGGCAGAATCTATTGTAGATGAACAAGAGCTGGGCAAATTGAAAGTGTCTATCATGAGCAACTGGTTGAGGATCTAAAGCTAAACTAGCTGGATAAATGTATGTCTATCAAAAATGTGATGATTTTTATTGGGCTTGGTTATTATCTTTTATTTTTTTATTTAATTTCATTTATTGGTGCATTGTAGTTATACATTTTGATAAGTGTCAGCATATCAGAAGCATGCTTTCACACGTTGCTCATTTAGCCCTCCCTCAAATCCCACCCTAATCCCTCCCCCTTCCCTCCTTGGTTATTTTATTTTTAAGAACATAATTTGCAAAACATACTATATTTTTAAAGTATTTGAGGGCAAAATAATCAGTGAAGAAATTTAACTTTAACAATATTTACAAATGTATTATTATTTTTTTTAATTTTGGGACTAATCTATAGAAGACAAAACTGTGATGTTGGCATAGTAGCCCCCTGTATGGCTAAAATATACAAACTCATTCACTGTAAGTATCCACATTGGAAGGTTAGAGACTGGCTCCTGGAATTTTAGGGTCTAAGAGATTGTGGTGCATAAGATATTCTGCTTGAAAACACTATCTCCATTAACTAACTTATATGAAATAAGAACTGATTTCAATGCCAGCTTTGCTGCAACAATTAGTCTATCTCAGGTAAGGAAAGTTGTGAGATTTTCTGAACTTAGTATCTATTTTTTCTTAATGATAAAATACTAAAAATTGTAACATAAATTAATTTGTTTTTCATTTTTGTAATGGGGGAAGGGTCATAAAAGTGACATATTGACCAGAATTTTGCAAGCTTGAACACTCTTAACCAACAATTCCAAAGGAAAATTGTCCATGCTATACCTGAAAAGAGGATTTCTGTAACAATGGTGTCTGTGACTTGGATGGAGAGACTTGATTGGGGGACCGTGAGAGTTTTGAAAACTTTAGTTGATTTAGGTGTGATTCAAATAAGGATATTAATGATAAACATGGGGAAGTGAATCAGTGGAGCATATTTATTAAAAGGTCTTAGTAAACATTTTCTTGTTGTAGTAAAAAAAAAGTCTCATGAATTATAAAGAAAATTAGTACAACTATATTGCAAACAATTTTGATCTTGACCAAAAAAATGTACCAATTGAAATTTCCATCCAAGAAGTGTGAAAACATCACATCATTACCCCTCTTTGTCAGACTGAAAACTTCACTTCTCACTAATTTCCGGGGCCACACAAATCGAATGTTGTCATCATATCCACACATACATCAGCCTGAGTTTATGAATTATTTGGAAAAAAGAGAAAAAAAGAAATTGCCTCATTATAAATCTGGTATATGCTTCCTTCTCTTTCTGTAATTTAATGCCATCCTACTGTTATTTCAGAAAATATTGTTAAACTTTTGTTCCAAATAAATGGCCTGAAATATTTTTTGTATTGAAAAAATGCTGAATATCCAGAGTAAAATACCTGGAAAATTATGTGACAAATGGTTAATTTCAGAAGAAAAGATTCTGAAAACTTACAATTTCTCATTTATGGAATTCCATATTTGAAATTCACTAACCAGGATATATCATATCAGTCATGAAAATTTAAGTTTAAAATATATATTGGAAGGATTTTTGAAATTTTGGTTATTTTCAAAATAAAACATGCATAATATAACATAATAACAAAAATGTTATGAGTTTAGGCAAGGTTATTTTAGGATGCTCCCTCAAGCAATTTGTTCTGCTCAGCCAATTCTGCTTCTAAGGGCTTTTTGTTACATATGTTGAGAATACTTTGATGTGTCATGCTGATTTTAATTGCAAATGCATTGAAGGTGTATATGCCATACTGTAGGATGGGGTGGTTGAGTTGTATCAGCACCAAAAAATTCAATTAACTTTTCTAAGTCCGTATGTATTCTCCTTTTACATTTCTGACACCCACTGAGTCTGTAATCAACCAACATCCTCGCGTTAGTCCTGTTCAGGGCCCCTTGCTCTCATTGGAGCCGTAACTGTTGTCATTACTCAGATGTCTAACCTTTAACTTTCACTTTTTCAATCCATCCTCTTTCTTCTAGCAATGTCTAGCTCTAATTGAAAGGGCTTGCATTGTTCAGAGACTGTTAGAGAACGTGACCTTGCCTTATCTGTGCCTTAGAGATAATTCAAAGGGAAGCTTCATAAAACCTTCATGCACAAGTAGTCAAGCAACATGTACTTGGGTTGCCCTGCATTTAATTTAACATTTAATATTTGCTGCCACAGGGCTGTGTTTTAGGAGAGAGAAAACAAATGGGACACACATTAATTCACTTATGCCAAGGCTAGCTACATGTTCCTCAATATCCATTTGTGCCTTCTTAATAATAGAATATGCATATTTTATCTGGGTATATGACTGTCTAGAATAAAGATCACATTGCCAGTCTCTTTTGAATTTAGATATGTCTATAGGACTAAGTTTGGGCCAATATAATGTAAAGGGAAGTGATATTTCCAACTCTTTCTGTGGCTTCTGTGGTCACCTTGAGAATGAAGCAGCCATCTTGGATGAAGAAGTGAATTTAGCCATGGCAATCTCTGGGCCGAGCCATAATTATGATTCTTAACACAATAGAGCATTGTTCTAGCCTTGGGCTACCTACTTAGGGAAATAAAATTCTCTCTTATGCAACAATTATTTGGGGGCCAAACTTAATCCTTATTTAAAGGATCAAAACAATCAAAACTAATTTATAAGATTTTTTCCTAACATTTGGGCAAAATATTTTTGGTATCTCCCTTTTTTTCACCTTCATCTTAAATGAAACCATTTCCTAAAGCAGTGTGTTTGATTCTTTGTTACTTCTCTGATGCTCTCCTTCAGAGAGCAAGTACAGCTACGACTACAACTTTGGTGCCATTTAATCCCCAATCTATTATTTTTGTACTATAATTTGGCTAGTAGTTTCTCTAGAATATTGCTCTCTGCTTCAGTGAGTCTCATCCTTCAGCACCACACAATTTAATAGACAAGACTGGGTTAGAACTAGGTCAAGCAGAACTAGGTTCCATTCTATGACTGTACAATATTAGGCAATTTCTTTTCTCTCATCTATGAAAACAACTCCTCTGCCTTCATGATAGAATTTTTAATAAACATTAATCAAATGATGTAAGCCACAGAGTTCTGCAAAATGTGTAGCTTTCTCTATTTTACCATACCATGTCATACAGTGCTGTGCAGTTATGAGACTACATATACTCTCTTTTTTCATCTTCTGTTCCAATATTTATTAAATATTTTAAAGCATTTCATATATGCAAATATGTACATTGTAATATAGATATATTTAAGCTATAATACAAAATAATTTTAAAGACATATTAATTAATCAGTTCTAAAGAGCCACAATGTTATCAATATTCTAGAAATATTTATCATAAATATTCTAAAAACAGAGAATATCAATTTTTATTTATTTTGTCTATTTATTTACTTTATTTTTGTCTATCCTAGTCTCTATCCTATCCCTCTCTAGAGGATAATTAAAAGGTTGCTTTTAATTATCAGATAATTCTACTATTATATGTGATTGAGTTTGGGTTATTTTGAACTTCATGTAAGTAAAATCAATGTGTTTTCATAGTTTATCTCTTTTGCATTGAGCATTGTGTTTCTCAAAGCCATTCATGTTGTTGTGTGTGACTGTGATTCATCGATTTTCATTGCTGTTGTAAGGTGTATGAACACACCATAACATTCATCCTTCATGTCTTCATACATTCATACTTCTATTGATGAATATCTGCATAGTCCCTAGGGTTTTGCTGCCATTGGTGTTTGTTTTGTTTTGTTTCGCTGTTATGAAACAAACTGCTATGAACATCTTATACAGATTTCCTAGTGTACATGTATAGGATTTCTCCAAGATGTATACTAAGAACCAGAAAGTTTGCTCTGTGGGTCATTGCTGTTCAAAATGATCTACAGCTTTTTGTTTCTCTGAACATGGATGTGAGTGCTCATTAGTCAGCAATCTCTCTGAGACTTAACATATAAAACTTGTCATTATTAGTTAATCTCATTGGAGGAAAACGGTTTTTCATTGTGGCTTTAATTTATATTTCCCTGATTAATAATTATATACATCTTTTCATATCTTATTAATGTATTTCTTTTTTTTTTTTTTTTGCGTACTGGGGATTGAACCCAGGGGCGTTCTACATCCACGCTACACCCCCGGCCCTATTTTTTATACTTTATTTTGAAACTGGGTCTCACGAAGTTGCGGAGAGCCTCACTAAGTAGAGAGAAAGAGACAGGGAGAGAGAGAGAGAGACAGAGAGAGAGAGAGAGAGAGAGAGAGAGAGAGAGAGACAGAGAGCCCTGAGGCTGGCCGCGAACCTGGATCCTCCGGTCTCCGCCTCCCAAAGTACTGGGATTACAAGCGTGCGCCACCGCGCCTGGCTTATTAATGTATTTCTTATGACAAGACTATATCTCTTACTCATGATTTCTATTGTGCGTTATCTTCTTTTCCTTGTTGATGGTAGGATGCTTTTTAATGTGCCTATAGTATTATTTTTTTCTAATTATATGTGTGCAAATATCTTTTTCATGTTACAACTTCCCTTTGTATTCTTTTAGGGGGCTTTTGTGGAACATAGGTTGTTAGTTTTAAGATGACTGAAATTACTGATCTTTCTTGTATGTTATCATTTTTGGCTATTTCAGAAGTTCCCTTTTTTCAAACAACCTTCTGTTAATAAGGATATTCTTCTGGATTTCCTTTAAAAAATTGAAGTTTCCCTTGTACATTGAAATCTTTATTCCACCTAGAATTGATTGGTTTATTTGGTGAGGTTCCAGTAATCATACTGCATTAAAATTGTAGGAAAACAATTTCAGTTTTCTTTTGTTTATTTGGATGACTAATTCCCCAAGCACCATTTATTAAATATTCCATCCTTCTTGAAATGATCAGCAATGCCAACTCTGTAATGTATCAAGTTTCTATAAATATTTGGCTCTGATTCCAAGCTCATTATTCTCTTTCTAAGGTGACTTTATTACTAAATCAATACTATTGTATTAGTTACTAGAGAAATACACTTTGCTGTATATCAGGGCAATGTTTATCACATCACAAGAACAGTCTCGCGCTCCTTAACTTTTGTTCTACCATAAAAATTTTAAAATCAAGGTGGGAATGGTGGCACATGCCTGTAATCCCAGTATTCAGGAGGCTGAGACAGAAAGTTGCAGATTCAAGGCCAGCCTCGGCAACTTAGCGAGACCTTCAGCAACTTAGAGAGACCCTGCTTTCTGCTCTGCCTTTGACTTGGTAAGTGTTTTATCTCTGGTTGTTTGTTAGCTTATTTTTTTAACCTTTGGAGATTTCTCTTTCTCACTAGGGAACCCAGTGATGCACTAAAAGGTACTTTTTTAGTGCATAGTGGATCCAGTTTTATTTGACCGAAGGAGCACTTTACAGTAACAAGTTCAATATACCAAATTTTTTTTATTGGTGCTTTGTAATCATACATCTTGATGGTTTTCAGGGTGTCATAAGTATACATGCACACACCAGTCAATTAGCCCTCCCCCAATTCCCACCCCCATTC